>VDFB02290889.1:92142-131331 GCA_007258455.2 Sequoia sempervirens
AAGAGGAGAGAGTCTATTTCAAAAGGGTATATTTTTCTTTTTGAAAATGATTATAAAAATTGAAATTAGTCTACGGTCCATGAAAACTGTCAAATTCTGACAAGTTTGACTTTAAAATTTTATTACGAGAAAAATATACATCAAAATGTGATTTTTTTTTTCCATGCACAAGATATTGAAGTTACCTATTTGGAAAAAAAAAGGGAGAAATGAAGTTTCTTTCAATTTGTTTCTTAATAGCTCGTGAAGTCACTCTTTTCTGAAATTTCCAACATTCCAAAATTTGTTCTTAAATTGATAAAAAATAGAATGAAAATAATTTTTTTTTATAACTTTAAAAATTATAGGAATAAGCTACACAAAATTTCTACATTTCATTAGTTTACACCATTTTGATAATTATTTATACATCAATATAGTATATATATATATATAAATATAATGGTTATAATTAAGAGCAATTGTCATGTATAAAGGTGTATTGTGATAGTTGTTGAGTTATTTTAATCAAATGATATCATATTGATGTATAAATAGGATGTAGCCGATTATTTAAAATATTCTTTAAAAGTATTACATTGAGTGTGTTAGGGAAACTTGTGTCTAAAATGTAATTGATTAATTATTATTCTTTATATATATACACATATAATTGTATGACAATAGTGTTTGGATAATTGTTTTCATATTTAGAAGCCAATAAGGTAAATAGGATTACATTTGAGTTGGGAGATGTTTATTGTTTTGTTCGTTCAATGTTTTGGAAGTTAATTAAATGAAGTATATTATCTCTTGAATGAAGGCTTGTCCTTAGTTAGTTATAGTTGAATTAATAATAGGCATTGAATTATGATATAATGTTTGCTCGTTTGCTTGTAATAAATGAAGTGTTGTGTTATTTATAAATGTGTTTATATAACTTCTTAAATGACTTTGTAGTGAACAAATAAATAGAATGAAATTAACTGTCTACTATTCTTTGTGATTAATACATGGATTGAATTTGTGCATTAAAAGGTTGATCTTGATGGTTTCATTTTAATGTATCTTCCTCTTGGGTTATTTTGATTTGAGGAGATTTCTTTTATTGAATTCATGCTGGAGTTTATTTGGAAACGTGTATTACTTTGATTTACTCTTGTTTGTGAGTTATTGGGTAGTTGTTCTTTTTTGGGCTTCCAGAGGTGGGGAAAGAAAATGTAGCTTTATTATTGGTTTTTAGATTGATTCCTTATGAACTATTGTTCTTGTGTTCAATTTGGTTTTGGTGGATTTATCCTTGCACTTGAAAGTGCTTTTCTTTACCATGTAGTGCTAGTGTGAGATGGTGCATGCCTCACTTGATGTAATCAGTTATTTGGCCTTGATGTTTTGTGCAAGTTGGCTTGCCCCATTTGTGTTTATGAGATTTGTTGCTAGAAGGGAGAGTGGCTTCCCACGAGGGCCAGAACCCTAAGTAGTATCCTGGGTAACACATGTGGAAGTTGAGTTAATCAAGTGATAACCTAATAAATAATTAGGGAGATGGGTAGTACATACACACTAATAAAAGATAATGGATTCCTCTCTCATGGCCCAAGTGCTCATTTAGGCTTGGGATGAGACGAGAAGGCCTCAAATGGAAAATCAAATACATTTTTTTTAGGAAAGGTGAGTTGATTCCGTGTGTGTAAGAATGGGGGTCAGGGATCAGTTGAGGTTGCCAAGGTAACCAAGACGAGGGTCAGTAACCTATGAAGATTTGAATTGGGTAACCCATGTTGAGCCATGCGATGACACTCTACCCTTTAGCAACCTTGTATGTTTTTTGTTTTCCCTTTGTTGTTTTTGTTCCTCTGGAAGTAGATGTTTCTTGTGTTTATTGTTGCTCTTGTTGTGGAGTCTTGTTTGTTGTTGTTCACCTGACTGTTTTGGTTGTGGGTCTTTCTTGTCATCTTCTAGCACTAGGGGTGGGCCTTAGGGTCCACATGGTTAGGTGGAACATTCTATGCACCCCATTGGGTCCCCAGCCAAAGATCAAGTTTTTCAGAGTTGAACTAGTTGTAGTGACTTCAAAGATGTGCCAAAGATTGGAACTAGTCTTGATGCTTTGTACTCAATCTTTTTAGTTGTATTGTTCCATGTTTTTGTACTATTCCCATTCATGTTGGGAAGTACTATTGTATTGGTGTAATTATTGAATGATGTAGCTTCTTATTATAATTGTAATGAATGCAGTCTTTGGCCTTATTTTATGGTCATTGATGGTTGTGTATCTTTTATGCAATGTATGTAGATTCTTGATGCTACTATGTGGTTATTTCTTCACAATCTATGATTCTTTAATGGTGTTGTATCTATGGAAATATTTATAATTATGTTCATGGATGTGGTGGATGGTTTTTAATTATATATCGTTATGAATTTACATTCGTTGATTGTTAACTCTATATATCGGTTAAGAGGAATACTCGTAGTTAGATAATCATCATTTTGGGGATTGTGTGATGTTAGAGTTATTCAAATATAATGTTGTCATGTTACCCCAAAGGATTAGAGAAGTGATATGTGTAATTGGTTTATTACTAAGGATATATGTGTAATGTACACTTCACGTTAGTTTACTTTAAAAAAAAATTGTGTCATAAATGTTAGATATTTTTTAGTGTCCTTTGGAGTTTGCATGGAGGGGTGTTACAAGTCCACTAAGACCAGTATGCGGAAGACTCTACCACTTGGGAGGACTATGTTGAGATTCAACAAAATTTTCCTCATGTTTGAGATGCATATGAGAATAATTGAAAAATAATATGTTGTTTGTTGTTTGATTTGTTTTATGTTACTACATAAAATCAATGGGGATGATGATTCAGAAGGGAGGGAGTACATGTTACACCCCAATAGTGTAATTACTATTTACTATTACTATGTAGGGTAAATGTGAATGCAATTTGTATTTTGATGTTGAAAAAATTGTGCTTGCACTTTGTTATCTATATATTATGAATGAATGTTTTATTTAATGCTACGTGAAGAAATGCATATATGTGAAATGGATGGATATTGAACTATTATTCTAACTATGGAAATGTATTATGTCTAATGCATATTTTGTGAACAACTGACTATCGTGGGCATGTGTTAGTGTACGTAAGTACATATTAATTCCTCCAGGCATAGGGGAAGTATCACTTAGGAGAAGGTCTTGGTTGGGTAACTAGTAACATAAACTATGTGAGCTTTCACACACTTATAGTAGTATGGTTGAGTCAAATTATTTATGTGGGAAGTTGGTAAGTCATCCTTAGTATGATGTGTCTGCATTAGTAAGGGTCTTGCTACTTTTGAGTGCATTATTGGATGGTGTTATATGTTTGGAGTTTATGAGTTCTTCCCTATATTACTATGCTCACATTGATGAGTGGACCATACATGGAATATATACATATAAACATATGCATGATGATGATAGACCATACGCATGCATGAACACATACATAAGGGTACATAGGTAGACATACCAATGCACACTTATGCATGATTTGCTTACATGCATGGAACTATCAAATGGACCTAACAACATGCATATGTATATATATGGATATACTACATGTAGGTGCTTATCAGTGCAATAGTAACTATGTATGGCTATTGTGTGAATCTAATGTGTGTATATATATAGTATATACATATATCCATATGTATATATGTATCGATATACACATATGGTGGCAAATAGACATGCCCATATGAATGTATCAATATATGTATACATATGTATACATGTACGTAAAGGAATATATATATATATTGTTATTACTATGTGATTGCTATCTTTCTTGTATTCATTTGTATATCGACAACATACATACTTATTGGCATATGGTATATATGAATATATTAACATATATATACATATACATATATATGTGTGTGTTGATGTGCATATATATATGTGTATGTAAATATATGTTATATATTAAATGAATATGACTTTATGCTATGAATTTGATTATCATTAACAATGCTTAGTGTCAGATTTACTTACTAAATCATGGGTTTATTATATACAAAATATATAAGCATTTTAAAGGGCCAAATATATCACTCATTGTAAAAGAATAAAGGGTGCGCTATGTGTAATATAAAGTGCAACAAGTAAGTTGATTTGAAGAGAACAACTTAGTTGATGCATTGTGATTAAATATATTTTGACTTAGTAAACTATATTTAGTTTGGACGCCACATTAGTGAATTAAGTATCAACTACAAAGTAAATAAAAATGCTGAAAGATAGGAAAAGTTTCTCCAAATCAATGAATTGGTCAAATAATTTTTATGAGACATGGTGACTCATCTTGGACTAAGTTGACTTATGCTAAGTGTTGTATTTGAGTTAGTGACTAATTCAAATGTGGTAAAATTCGTGCCAATTATAGAAAGGTTGTTGCTTGCTTTGGTGCCACCTTATGAATTTTGTTTGTTGTAGAAGTATGTTTTAAGAGCAATTTGAATGCCTTCGTTTTACCATGTGCTATTTTGAAATGGTCTTATGCTACTGTCAAGTTTAGAGGGAAATTTGTAGCTTTAGTTTGTTGAGTACACTTTTAACTTGCTTCCACCACTTTGATAAATTG
The DNA here is from genome assembly GCA_007258455.2 of Sequoia sempervirens. Classification (NCBI taxonomy): domain Eukaryota; kingdom Viridiplantae; phylum Streptophyta; class Pinopsida; order Cupressales; family Cupressaceae; genus Sequoia; species Sequoia sempervirens. The sequence continues at coordinate 96,759 of VDFB02290889.1, forward strand.
AGCGAGTTGATATGAGTGGATTTTTTTGTCAAAACTCATGCCTTTTCTGTAGGCTAAGTGGTTTCCAATAAATTTTTTAAATAGTGAGATTGAGATCTCATTTGGGAAACATTCCTTATGTAATCTTGTGCATTCTATTTGCATTTCTTATCTACATAAATATGCTATTTATTGAGAGAGAGAGGTGTGAGTATTGGTGAGAGTATTTTACCATATTGAGAGAAGTATATTATCAACTTGTGAGATAAAGGTTATTGTGGCTTTGTTTGAGAGATCAAAGCTAAGCTAGTTGCCATTCTAGGAAAGGTGAGTTGCAGCCAGTCAATTCGACGACATATTACAAGCATGAGGATAATCTTCCTTTATTTGTTTTAGCTTTTGAAAGGTTGCTTCATGGTTGCTTAAACTATTCTATTGTGAATACTTGCATTTAGGTAAAAGTAGTATTTTCTTTGAAAGAAAGTAAATGCTATTTATACTATTTGTGAAGTGCTTGTAATTACTCCATTATAGAGGAACTATTTTTCAAAGGTATTAATATACTAGATATATGATTAAACAAGGGTAGCTTAAGGGTTAATCATAGCTAGTTATTTTATTATGCTAGATAGCTAGTAGGTTACTCCTGGGATTGGTGTCCATTAGCCTAGATTTTGTGTAAAAGGTGATAGGTTAATTTTTGGTTTCAAGCTTACCCATGGGAGGGATTACCTATGCATAGATTATAGTGGCCTTAAGTCAAAACAAGCTTAATAAGTATAAGTGAATAGTTGACCTTCACTCAAAGTATTGTTTGTGAACACTTTGGCCAAAGTAGTGTGATTGCCTTTGGCTCCACTATCATTTCACTTTATCCATGTAGTACATGCTAGTTATCAAGTGTAGGGTTATAAATCCTAGTCATGTAGGGAATAACACTAAGCTCAATGTGCTTTGTCATATGGGGTTACCTAACTAGGCTCTTCGTTGAAGGGTAGGGCCATCTATCATTGATAGATGTGTGGGGGACCACATATGAGTTTGTGATTGGTGGAAAAGAACTTGAGTGATGCTTCTCCTCCTCATCAGGTGACATAAGACCAAGGTTTTAAATGTGGATTCTTGGAACATATATATCTATTTATCTAAAGCTCAGTTGAGCTATGTATGTAATTGTGTACATTCTTGGAATATTGTAATTTGTGAAATTATTATATCGAAATAAAATTCTTATTGTATATTGTTATGACATCTTTGTTCATATATTCTCAATAAATAAATAAATTTTTTTATTGCAATGGCTTGTTACATAGTTTATTTACTTGCATAGTGAAAACTTAGGAAAAATTTACTACATTGAAGGGTTGACATGTTACATGAAGGATCTAATACATGTAAACTCATTCTCTTTAATATTAGGCCCAACCTTATAACTGCCAATCTTGGCCCCTTTGCCAAACTTAATATATTTACCACAATAGGTAAAATATTCTCCATAATGACATGATAGTCATGGATCTTGAGGCCTCTTAAGCCATTAATGTCATTTTGGCTTCTAATACTACTACTTTCATATCTAGTGGGAGAGTGAGTTTGAGACATCAACTATAAGAATTGTGCATGTTGTTCCTTTATCTAGACATAAGGAGCACTAGGTTTTCTATATTTTTCATCATCATATTTTTTAACCCAAATATTTCAATGAATCTTTAGTTGTCAAAAGTCTTCACGTGATGAGATCATATCAAAAGCACCAAAAAGAGTTTCTTTAATAGCATAGGCTATATTTTTCTCTGTATGCATAAAGTCAACAGTATGCCTAATGGCTATATCCTTAAAGTATGGAAACTTATAGAAAATGAACAACCTTTTTACACTGCTTTCATGACATGGATCATATCTACTATTAGTAATCCCATCATTTCCAATAAATGACATTCTTTTTTGTCCATTCTCAACAATGTAATCACCTGTTATTAGCAATGTTGCTTCACAATTCTTTTCTTGACCATTGAACCATATTTTTTGTTGATGATATGGATGATACATTTTAAGGTAAGCACAATTTCCACAATAAATACACTTAAACAAACTTCTTGAGTGCCTCACAAAATAATTAAAGTTGCAAGCAAGACATCCATGGTATCCATGAACACTAAGACCAAATAATGTGCCATATGCAGAAAGATCATGAATTGTAAACAATAAGGAAGCTCTTTAAGTGAATTTTATTGAATGACCATCCCTTAAAGATTGAATTACTTTGATTCCTTTCCACAATTTTATTAGCTCATCATATAATTGCTCTAGATAAGCATCAATTGTATTTGAAGTCACACTTTTCTTTCCTAGTATAACAATAATAGAATTAAGAAAAATGGTTTAGTTGCTAACCATGGAGGCAAGTTATAATTTATTAAAAACACTGGCTAGGTTGACTATTTAATGCTTTGATTTGAGAATGGGTTCACCCCATCTAGAGCCAAACCCAACTTTATATTATGAGAATCTTGAGAAAAATTAGGCCATCTATTATCAAATTACATCCATTTCTTAGAATCAGGAACATGTTGTTTTCCATCAGTGCTCTTATTTTGGGAATGCCATTGCATAAGTTCAACAATTTATCTACACTTATGCATTCAGAGTAATCATGTGATTACTGGAAAGTGGCGAAGAAACTTTCTAGGAACCACCGCTGATTTCAACCCTTATCTATACCTCGCTTCATGAAATTTTAGACATTCACTCTCACTTGCAAGATTCTTACAAAATAATACTCAACCATTCACACATGTGTGGATGTTTTCATACCCTAATCCTAGATTAGTGATTTTCTTTCTAAATTGACTTCATTTTGTTGGTGGTGTGGAGTCAGGTGGTAACAACAAACTTAATAATGTCAATAACTGATCTACACTCTCATTTTTCCAACCAAACACCACTTGCAAGTTAATAATTTGAAGGATTGTTGTTAAATGAATTAACTTGCAATTATCATACATAAGCTTTATAGAATCCTCCATCAACTTGGCCCAATCATTGTTTAGACCCTCATTCAACATTTTATCAACTTCAAACCCTTCATCTAACATTTCTGCCTCTTCATCTATGTTTAGTGCCACTTCATCTATATTTGTTGCCTTTTCATTTCTCACACTGTACAATTCTATCATATCTTCATAACAATTGTAATTCCAAGGGCTTATACCACTATGCCCATATCTTATCATATGTCGATAAATCAGACTTATTTTTCACACCTTTCCACCAAGACAATCATTACATGGACATGGATTATTTTCAATGTCCCTGTCACCGGCTACTCTCTCATCAAATGCATGGTATTGATTCATAGTCAACCTTCAATGTTGATCCATCTGTAATGTTCTACACATTGCAACAAAAAATTGTAGAAAAAGAGAAAAAAACAATTTTTTTTAATTGAAAGGAATTTCTATAGCAATAGAGTTATAGATAGCAAATAAAATAGAGGTTTTAACTAATGAATTGAAAAAAATGGATTTTGTATTTTATATTCAAATTGTTGATTACATTGCATTGCACATCTTTCAAACTCAAAGCTTTAATTCACATTGCATAACTAATAACTAGATGTTGATAGATGACAAAATTTCAATTACAATATAGTTTTTACATAGTCAACCTAAGCAGTTATGCAATTACATTGCATAATAACTAATAAAATAGGAGAAGTTTCAATTCCATTTTTCTTTTCATGGCATTCCATGAGATCCATTTCTTTGAGGCATTTTTTCAAAAATTCCAGCCTTGTTTATGCTACACATTTTTCATACATACGCCAAAGCATTTTATCAAATAGTTCACTACCTTGTTTCTATGGCCAAAATCCTAAAACAAGTGCTTTTGAACAAGCTATGGATGCTTGGAATTTTTTATCAAAGCATAATATGTACGCAAAGTATAGACACAAGGTGGTGGTTGAAAAATGCCTCAACAATCTGGGTGATGGAATGCCATGACAATCCATAACAATTCACTTGTCATGGAATTCATCATGGAATTCCATCACCATGAGACCATATTTCTTCCAAGCATTTTTTCCAAAGTTCATTGCCTTGTCTATGCTACCATTTTTCATACATGTCTACCAAAACATTTTATCAAATAGTTCACTACCTTGCTATGGCTACAATCCTAAAATAGGTGATTTCAAAAAGCTATGGATGCTTGGAAAAAATCTATCAAAGCATAATAGTAAGCAACAAGCTATGGTCTCATGTTTTTTTTGGCGTGAAAATCAGTCTGATTTTATTTGCATTTTATTTACAGGTTTTAAATGCATTTTTGGAAATTCTGTTGTTTGAAATGGGGAAAATCCCTATAGTCAGTTTTGTGCATTTTTTAATGATAGGATTCTCACAATTGAGTGAAAAAGGTAGTGTTCATGAAGGAATGGAAAAGATGTGTAGAGCCTTTAAATTTTACATCTTGTGCAATGGCATTGAATCATTTAGCAAACCATTTTTTCTTCACATGACAACATTTTCTTATGGAACAATTGATTGAGACAACTTTTGTTTCAACTGACCACCCTCTCATGAAATCTCATTCATATTATAATCTTGCACGATATTATCATAGTAAAGGTGATTATGACACCACTGGCCACTACTACATGGAAGATTCAGTCAAGGAAAGCCAAAGGCCACATGATTTTGTGGAAAATTTCAATTGAAGCTAGGAGATATTAAGAGTTCTCTCTCAAATTTTGAAAAGGTTCTAGAGGTCCACTCTGAGAATTATGAGCACTTAAAATTTGTAGGCCATATATATTCTCAGCAAGGGCAGTAGAAGGCATTGGAAATTTTAAGAAAGGAAACTCACATAGATCCACATGATGCCCATGCATTTATCAAGATGGGCAAGTTATTAATATCATCAAACCCTAGTGTAGCCTTAGATTCTCTTAAGATGCCAAAGTCTCTTCTGAAGAAGAGAAAAAGAAGTACCCATTGAATTGTTAAACAACATTGGGGTTCTTCACTTTGAGCATGATGAACTAGAGTTGGCTCAACAAAATTTTATGGAGGCATTAGGAAATGATGTTCTGCCTCTACATAAATCTCTATGGTCAATTTTTTGCATTTTTTACTTGTAGGATTCTCACAGTTAGTGAAAAAGGTAATATTCATGAAGGAATGGAAAAGATGCGTAGAGCCTTAGAATTATACCCATACTGTGCAATGGCATTGAATCATTTAGAAACCCATTTTTTCTTCACAAAATAGCATTTTCTTGTGGAACAGGTGACTAAGACAACTCTTGTTTCAACTGACCACCATCTCATGAAATATCATTCATATTATAATCTTGAATGATATTATCATAGTAAAGGTGATTATGACACCACTAGCCTCTACTACATGGCATCAGTCAATGAAAGCTAGAGGCCAAAGTATTTTATGGATAGGTTCAGCTGAATCTAGGAGATCTTAAGAGTTCTCTCTCAAATTTTAAAAAGGTTATGGAGATCCGCCCTGAGAAATTTGAGAGCTTAAAAGTTGTAGGCCATATGTATGCTTAGCAAGGGCAGGCAGAGAAGGCTTTGGAAATTTTAAGAAAGTAAACTTGCATAGATCCAAGTGATACCCATGCATTTATCAAGATGGGTGAGTTATTAATATTATCAAACCCCAATGCAGTCTTAGATTCTCTTAGGACAACAAAGTATCTTCTGAAGAAAAGCAAAGAAGAAGTACCTATTCAATTGTTAAACAACATTGTCATTCTTCATTTTGAATGTGATGAACTAGAGTTGGCTCAAAATTTTTTTATAGAGGCATTAGGAAATTAAATTTGGGTTGAATTCATAAATAAAAGCCCCAGTGCCAATTCTATAGTTTTTCCTATTCCTTTTAAGGATATGGAATTCTTCCATCAACTAAAAGAAGGTGGTGTTTCACTTGAGTTACCATGGGATAAAGTCACAACACTATTTAATCTTGCTAGGTTGTTTGAACAACTACATGATACTGAAAAATAAAATCTTTTATACAGGCTAATATTGTTCAAGTTTCCTTATTATGTGGATACATATCTACGTCTTGCAGCCATGGATTAGGCTCGAAATGAGATCCAACTAAGCCTAGAATTGATTGGGGATGCACTTTATAAGGTGGCTAAAAACTCATCAAATTCTTTAAATCTATGCTTGACAAAATGGAACTGAAAATAGACAACTGACTTACATAAAAAGAAACAATTAAAGCTACACAAAGTGAATCAGATGCAAAGAATTCTTATGTTGACATTTCACTTGGAAATTGGAATTATTTTTTATATTTTCGTAATGAGAGGAGGGATCCAAAGGTGGAGGCACAACATCTTGAGAAGGCTAGAGAACTGTATTGTAAACTGTTGGCATAGAGACTAGGAAATGTTTATGCTACAAATGAGGCATCCATTGTGCTAGCTAAAAGGGATCAATTTGATATTGCAAACAAAATTTTTAGACAAGTACAAGAAGTTGTAGTAGGAAACATTTTTGTTCAAATGCTTGATGTGTGGGTAAATTTAGCACATGTTTACTTTTCACAAGGACAGTTTGTGCTGTAGACACTGGAAATTGTCCTTCACCTATGAACCCGCCTTTTCATATCAATTCATCCTTCTACTTGCATAATTAAATAATTTTAATTATTTAATTATCTTTTTAAGGTCATAGTCCTCTATTAATTAAATAATTCTTAATTATTTAATTAATATATTTTTTCCTTTATTCTTCCCTTGATTAATTAAATAAATTTTGTTTATTTAATTACATCACTAATTAGCCCCTTCCTTTCTATAATTAAATAAATTCCTATTTATTTAATTATTGTCATTTTTCTTCTATAATTAAGTATTTATTTTAATTATTTAATTATTCACTATCCTCTTCTTCTATAATTAAACAAATTCTATTTTTGTAATTATTGACTAATTTGTCATTTTCATCCACTTTTGAATTAAATTATTATTTAATTTAAAATTCCACATTCCACATGTCTTTTATAATTAAATAATTCATTTATTATTTAATAATTCACCTTCTTTCCCAAATTGAATAATTTTCTCCAACAACCTCTTTTTCTATGCCAACCTCATTATCTGTGCCATTCTTATCTCCTCTTGTCTCATTCATTTTCCACCCTTGATTGAATTATCTTATAATTCAATCTTGGCCATTAATCCTTATCATTTCTCTAATTTAGCCCTAACCCTATTTCATACTACAACTTTTAATTTTGGCCATTGATTAAGACATCTTATTGATATCCAATCTCAGCCATCAATCCAAATCAGACCTTGCCTATAAATCAACCCTCTCATAAGCCATTTGGGGGGTTGATTCTTCAAGTATCCTTGTGCTGCCAAAATTGTTCTTGAATCATTCATCCATTTCTATCTATCATCATTCATCTATCATCTCCATCTCAATATTATGCTGCTGAATTGAGCAACCAACATATCAAATCAATCAAATAATTCATCCATCATTATGTCTATTTGAGGTATTGAAGATTTGGATTAGGTAATGCATGTTATTGTTTTATCATCACGCCAACCAAACCCACCTACCTATCATGTCAATTCCACATCAACATATCCACCCATATCACAACAAGAACATAGGAGCCCATGTCCACCTTGGAAACAAAATCAAGATCCTTTCAATTCTCATGTTCCATTTGATAGGGGGAACACCAATCTAGTTCATGCACCTTATAACTTTATCAGACCACCATCCAATCAAATTCCTATCCCTAAGCCACCATTTCCTAGTCCTAATCCTAAGCCTAAACACCATCTACCCATACACTTGCAAAGGATGTGATCCAATGGCTACTATCACAGAATAGACCATCCCCATGTCAAGCACCCATTAATGAGCTTACCAAATAACCTTTGAATTCCCTGCCTATTCCCCCAATCCCATCATGTAGTCTCCCCCTTGAGCCTATTCAAGAGTCTTCCCCATTGAGCCTAAGTCAAACTCCATCATGTCTCCATGTTGTTAACCATCTAGAACATGTTGAGCCCATTCAAGAGTCACCCCCTTCCACTTCCATTCAATCAAGCCAAGAGTTATGTCAAGAGCATTATCCTAAGCATGAGGAAACATTAACATCTCATTCTAATCAATATCTAGGCCCATCTAATGATCCCACTCATAACATACTTGGTCCTATTTATGATCAAGCTCCCCTCTATGATCTTACCTATCATCAAGAAGGTCATGATGATCCTCTTAGCAAACTTTATGCATTCCATGGTCACGAGCCTATCACTTCACCTATCCACGAGCAAGAAACCTCCATTGCTCCTATCTACCCCCTACCTAGCCCTATCCATGATCCATCAACATTTGCTTCCCTTGATGATACATATGCCTCCCAAGCACACATATAAGATCAAACAAATACCTTGGATCTAAGTGAACACAATGCTAATCAAGATCCTAATGATCCTCCATCACCCATTATCGACCCCATTGCAAGTCCTCCATCATATCCTATTGGTCTTTCCACCCTCATTCATGAATGTTCCTCCTTAGAAAAACAACAAACATTATCTTCCCTTGCTTCATTTTCTCCATCCATTAAGCAACTCATGTCTAGTATTCCACCTACACCTAGTCTCGTTGTCCATTGCATACTCCAAAACATGAACCACCAAGGTAAAGGTTTAGACCTTCATGAACAAGGTATTTTGGAGCCCGTCCATGTAAAAGTCCCTCCATGCTCTTATGGCCTTGGATATATACCCCAAGGACACCAATCTCAAGATGTTGGTATTTCCTCCATGTAACCTAAGTCCACTTTCCATCATGAATCCTATGATACACATAAAGCATATGTTTCCATCCCTCCTCCATCATCCTACAAGTGTCAAAAGCATGTGACCATACAACTTCCACCATCCACTTTGCCACCATTACTTCCTACTCCTAATATCCCTCCATCCACTTTACCACCATTACTCCCAACACCTAATATCCCTACCATTCAATCTTCTTATCCATTTATCCATAAATACCCTAACATTCTTAATCATGACCAACAAATGCACACATTATCTAAACATGAAGCTTCCACTCATTCCACCATACCCATGGGATTCAAAATAAAAAATTTCAATTCCTCTACCTGTAAAATAAAAAATCTTAAGGGCCCTTATGCCTTAGGACATAAATACAAAAATTCAAAGAAAAACACATCTAAAAAGTTATATAAGCCCATAACTCCAAAAGTAAAGGAAAAAAAACTAAAAATTTTTTGGTCCCCAAGAAAAAGGAAAGCAAGTCAAATGAGGCATCTACATCACAAAAACCCCAACCATCCCCTTCCATCCAAAATTCCCACTTCATGAAAAAATTTCAAAAATCCCACAAGAAAAATAAAAGTCATAAAATACTAAGTCTATGTGGGTACCAAAAGCACTACATCCACCATCTCCTAAGAAAAAACTCTATTTCTTCCTACATCCTGTCTGCATCAAAAACTTCAATGTTTATCACAGTGTATGCAACCATTGGTCATGGTTCCTTTCCATTTCACAACAATTCCACATACCTTCATCTCCTCACCCTTCACTCATTAAACTACATATCTCCCACACCACCTTCCTATGGTCCATGCTTTTGGCTAAGCCTCCCCATTCATCTTTTACATGTCCCATATAATCCCTATCATCTTCCCTACATAATCCACATCATAATCCACATCATAATCCATCATCTACCTACTCCATCTCCCTTTCATGGTATCCCATACCAACATCTATGAGCATAATGAAATTTGACATGGTCCATGTGATGAAACCCATCTCTAGTGGGACTACCACCTTTCACGGAACTATACACTTGAGTCCCTCCTATCCATATTCCCCTTCTCCCATCCAAAAAGTAAAAAATTCAAAAAAAAAAAAGAAGTAAAGAGAAATCCCTTCGTCCAATGGTGAAAACCTGGTAAACAGTTGGATAAGTACCATGATGAAAACCTGGAAACAGGCGTCATGTGTAGGTTGATCTTCTATGTCACTTACACTTGGGGGAACAATGTCTTATCTATCCAACCTATCATTTTCATGTCATATCATTTGCATCCTACTTACCATCTTTAGCCATCATACATACCTATCATATCGAGTCCACTTATCTACCCTTCTCCTTTTGATCTTGATGAAGATATAGGGGCAAAGTGTTGAAACATGCTTTGGATATTTTTTGATATACCTCATCCTTCCAAACAAGCCTATCATCATCCTATTGTCATAAGCTTTGTCATGAAAAATCCTAAGTATTGTACCTTGGAATGGGGCATGCTATTCCTATGTGAAATAGTCTTTGGAGATCACATATTTTCTCTCTTATGATGCATACATCCATTCCATCCATCCATCTATCATGAGCCTTTTATCCCTTATCCTATCACCCACCCTTACATTGATCAATCCCATCTATCTCCTTGCACCTAGACTTGTTTTTCCCTTTTCATTGGTATATAGCACAAAGGATACCCAAATTTTCATCCATTGACACCTCAAAACATTTCAAAAATCCAAAAAAAATCATAAATATCCCCAAAAATACAAAAAAAATGGAAAAAGGTCCTAGAAAAAGACAAAAAAATCAAATATCCATAAAAAAATCCAAACAATAAAATCAAACCAAATCATTTCTTCCAATCAATTCTTCAAAACAATTCAATGCATCAATTCAACTCCTTCAAATCAATCTTCAAACTATCAATCAAACAATCCTCTAATCAAATCTCTCCAACCTAAATCATTCCAATCACATCAATTCTTCTATTCAATTCATCACATCCTATCATCCAATCAAATCATCATATCATTTCAAATTACTTGTTCAAATCAAATCAATCCAAGCAATAATCCAAATGCAAGGAAATCCTTAATCCATACCAATCAAGTCAATCAATCTTTCCAAATTATCCAATCACATCCTTTGGTCTTGATCCTAATCTTGGTGTAAACCAAATCAATCAATCAATTATCATCATCCTTGTGTTGATCTATGGATATGAAATTTGCCGCAATGGAAACACTATCATCAGCAATCATCATAAATCAATCAATTAATCATTGGTTTACAACTTGACAGGGGAAATACCTTGTTTATTTTTGTATCATTTATGCATGCTTGCTTGCTTGCTTGTGTGTGTTATCATTTTTATCTTGAATTTACATCAAATCTGAATTAATCCAAGCTAATATTCATATCTTGTATCTAGATAAGGTTGTATTATGCTGGGGCACGAGACACATCATCACCTTGGTCCTTATACCTTGGTGCATCATGTCTAGTGTGACATCAAACATCATGGTTGTTCACTTTCTTGTAACATAACATATGATTCATCTCCTTCATCCACTTCCTATCTTGTATCATTCATCTTGTCGCTCCTTATCATTTCATTTCGAGAGCATACCCATGTTTGTCCAACCCACCTATCCTATCAAGGGGCCATCATCATCATATCATCATCCTATTCTTATATCATCATCATCCCACTCTTATTTCGTTATCATCCTATCTTTCTATCATCCTCCATTTTCGTCTATCCATAACTTAGCTTCTTTGAAATGATGTTACTCGACACAATGCTCATCATCTCGAACACCATCTCAAAGAGGGGCAAAATGTAGACACTGAAAAATTGTCCTTCACCTATGAAACCACCTTTTCATATCAATTCCCCCTTCTACTTACATAATTAAATAATTGTAATTATTTAATTATCTTTTAAGGTCATATTCCTCTATTAATTAAATTATTCTTAATTATTTAATTAATTCATTTTTTCCTTTATTCTTCCCTTGATTAATTAAATATATATTTTTTATTTAATTACATCACTAATTAGCCCCTTTATATAATTAAATAAATGCTTATTTATTTAATTATTGTAATTTTTCTACTATAATTAAATAATTATTTAATTATTCATTATCATCTTCTTCTATAATTAAATAAATTTTATTTATTTAATTATTTACTAATTTGTCATTTTCATCCACTTTTGAATTAAATTATTATTTAATTTAAAAGCCAACATGTCACATGTCTTTTATAATTAAATAATGCTTTTATTATTTAATAATTCACCTTCTCTCCCAAATTAAATAATTTTATAATTATTTAATTTTCTCCAGCAACCTCTTTTTCTATGCCAACCTCATTATTCATGTCATTCTTATCTTCTCTTGTCTCATTCATTTTCCACCCTTGATTGAATTATCTTATAATTCAATCTTGGCCATTGATCCTTATCATTACCCTAATTTAGACCTAACCCTATTTCATACTATAACTTTTAATCTTGGCCATTGATTAAGACATCTTATTGAAATCCAATCTTAACCATCAATCCAAATTAGACCTTGTCTATAAATCAATCCTCTCATAAGCCATTTGGGGGGTTGATTCTTCAAGTATTTGTTGGCGATCAGGATTGCACCCTTAGGAAAGTTGCACTTGTCTATCCTATTGCAACATGGAAACACTCTCTAGTTAGTGGGTAAACCAATTGGAGAGAGTGAATCTCTAGAGTGAGTTGGTTCCCTTCTAGCTGATCACCTAATCTATGAACTTTCAGGGGAAAGGGGAATAGAGAGAAAACTGAAAATTAATACCTACAACTTATGATGACCAGCTAGATATTGAGATTCTAATAAAACTTAACTCAAAACACTTCTCTCAAAAAAAATAACTCTCACAATTCACTTTAATGCATTTAGTTCATTAGTGTTTTGCATAAAGACTCCATGGAAACTGAATACAATATGCAACCTGAACCTATTTGCAAACCTTGACAATAACCCAGAACAACAGGACAAAGAAGGATTCACTGATCTAAATCACAACAAAATCTGACTATCACTGTGAGCTCATGACAAGAAAGGAGAAAAGGAAAAATTTGTTGTTTTATTGCAAGTAAAGGAGTAAGGCATCAAAATATGATTCAAAACAAGCTTACAAAGTTCTCAAAGTGACTAAGAGAGCAAGAAACTAAAAAATTCTAAACCCTGAGAAAATCAATTTTTTTAGATTATAGCCAAGATGTGACCTTGTAGTGCCAAAATAGAAAAATCAGGTTTGTTGTCCCTCTAAAAGGCAATTCATTCTACATTTTCAAGCTTCCTCACAAAGCCTAAAAATTAGCCTCCAAAATAGCTCCAAAAGGCATCAAAAAGATGGAAACTTCCCATCACCCAAAGGTTGATCCAAAAAGGCCTCAAAATTAGGTACAAACTACTGGAAACTAAAATTAGAAACTTTAGTTTGGCATCCTCTTTTCAAATTCGCCCAAGATTGAACTCAGAAATAGCAAGTTTTGATATGAACTGAAGTGCATTTTCTAACTACATTTAAATAATAGCTAATTAAGAAATTTATAGAAACATTACTTAATTAGTGTTTTACAACTTTGCAATTTTTGAATTACAAAATAAAAAGCCTTCCTTGTTACATCAGATTTTTCATTTGTCTTCACATCTTCTGATTTTTTCCCCTTCTAATCTTCAATCATTTTGATTTTTGCATTTATTTTTTGTAAAAAATCAAACATTATATATGATGCTCCTTTACATATTTTATTTTTATATAAAAAATCATAACAATATATATGCCCATCATCCACTTAGGAAAAAAATAAAAATTGATGACCCTAAGTCATCACTTGGTCTTAAGGGAAATTAGCATGAAATTTTTCTAAGGAATAAAGAAGGGAAAAAGGAAACCCTAATGAGGGGCTATGTGCATGATATACGGTTTGATTTTCTTCAAAAATCAAAGAAAAATAAAAGGCCAAAGGCCAATGTTTCAGCCTAAGCAAAAGAAAGATGGCAAAGCATTAAAAAAATATGAAAATAATGTGATGAAAATCACATCGGTCAACAATAGGGTAAAAACCCTAACATAAAAGTGGCCTCCAAAATTTTCCTTGGTTGTCATTTGCATTGACCCTTGAGGAAGAAAAAAGCTCTGTTGTGCACGCCACCATGGGGAGATTAGGGTTTGATCTTTAAGCCTCCATTCGAGCTCCTCTCCTTTGATTCTTCAGTGCATTCGATCCTCTACATCAGTGGTAAGTTTTTGACTGTGTTTTTTTCTCTTTCTTGGCTCCATTTGCTGAGAAAATATGGCCTTTGGTTGTGGCTTCCATTGAAGTTTCAATGAATTTTTTGATTTACTTTGTGTTGACATATTCGCCATTCTCATGGTCGCCCATGGAGACTTCGTTGGAGCTACCTGTGATGGCTTGACGGTAGGTTTGTGAGGCTCCTCCACAGAAAAATGAGGGTAAGATTTTATTGTTTCCATTTCTATTGTATTTTATCTCAATACAAAGCTTCATTAAGCTTTTCCTTTGTAAAAAGTATGAAGTTTGGTGGGTTTCTTGGCTCAGCCATGTATACAAGCCACAACCACTATATATTTTCCTCCTTTTGCTAAAAGAAATTGATAGGGCTTGAACCACAATGTAAACAATGACATTGTCATTGAATAGAAATAATTTTTCTAAGTGCAAGCTCTCCATTTCATGGGTTTTTTGAAACCTTCATGGCCACGAGCATGTTACTTTCATTTTACCATTTTTCCTCTGTTGAATGAGATCTATGTCGCTCAACATGTAAATGAAATACATTGAAAATAAAAGCATTTTATTCAAAACCCTCTTCTATATGGCTTGATATCCTTCAATGGCTATGGCTTGTAGTTTTCATTTCACTATTTTTGGACATTCAACTATCAAGGGTTTGAACCCTTGTTGTTTTCCCCTTGTATCTACATTTGATTTTGAAACCCTAAATGGGTATTGTGGCTCATGAAAGAAAAAAATTGGCCTCTCCAGGCTGCGGGTATGAGAATAATAACCAGGGTTTCCTTGATTGTTTGAATTTGAATTAAACTCCCATTTTTTCATTTTCTGGAAAAAACAATATGTAAAATCATATGTGGGGTTTTCTCTAAACCTAAGTTGACGCCATTGCACTTGTGTTCTTTAAAACCCTAGCTTGACATTGGCATTGGCTTATAATGCCATAGATGCATTGTTTTGAAAGGGAAAAAGACCTCATTTTTCACTCATGTTACTTACTTGATTTCTATACTCAAAAGCTTGAAATGAGTTCCATTACCATTGCATTTGTTCTCTTCCAGAATGCTTTACCCTCAGGGTGTAGACTTGCTTGACTCAAAACTTGAACAAGTAGTTGAAGACTTAATTCATTTCTTTGTATTGTCTACTTTTAATCTTGTTTGAAGTGCACAACACAATAAGATCCAAATCCATTTGAAGCTTTTCAATAGTTTACCAAACAAAATGCTTTCCCATACCTTTATGCACCTTCTCATGCACTGTTTAACATGGCTACCATGCACTTTCTTACTTTCAGATGCATTGCATATTGATAAATTTACTTCATTTCATGCACTATGACACTCATGTAGGTTACTTTGTTACTCTTTTCATTCAATTTATGCACTTGAATGTTTAAAAAAAATATGCACATTCTCACTTCTTTTCCATTTTAGTTTTATGCTTCATGAGATCATTGAATTGTGCAATCAGATTTCCTTTCATAATGGTGGCACTATAATACTGAAATAAGCTTAAAAACTTACAAATTACCTTCATGAGGCATGTTGTTTTACATTGTATTTATCTCCCAACACTTGATGTGTTGCATTCTAGTTCACCATGCCATCTTTTCCTTCATTCTCTGCCTTCAGTAACTCATTTGCAGCCACTTGTCACTCTGTTATTGATGGAGCCAACTTCTCCTTTGTACTCCTCATGCATTTTTATCTCCTGAACAACAAGATCGTGATGTGAAAGTTATCCTTGAATAGAATATTTTGAAATATAAGAGTACCTGATGTTGATGATTAGAAGCTTCTTCATTTCATTTGCTTCAGTTATCATTGCTTGATTTGTAACAAGGCATTATGTATGCCTATTCACTATCACACTATGAGATGATGCACTTGATTGTAGTTCACTTGAGCAATGGGTCACCTATGATTTTCATTTCATTTCTCTTGACTTGGCCGTCCTAGGTGATCACTTGTTTGATTCTTCATGTCACTTGATGCACTCCTTTAGATACATGCTTCTTTGAGAAACTTTGAGCTATTGCTTTTCTGAAAACCCCTCTGTGGGATGTTGAGAGAAAGCATGTCGGGTCTCAACTCTTGTGGGAGCCCATTTTACACCACATGCTTTATGATATTCAAACTGGATTAGAAGCATGACTTGTCCTATACCTACACATGGAAACAAACAATGTTAGATTAAAACAATATATTACTATGATGTTTCCTGATTGGATTTTGTCACACTTCTTGCTCTTGCTTAGTTGTTTCAATGTATCAATGAACAACATTCTACATTACTGTTGATGCTTTATGTAGGAATGTTCATAGTCAGAGCTCTAACAACTTTCAACATCTCTTGCAGGTCTACAAGGAGCTCGAGAGAAAAGAAAGGTGCACCATTTCCGGAATCAACTAAAGATATCAGGCAATGATGATTATGTTCCTTCTTATGTGATTTCTATTTCTTTAATCTTCAGTAGTGTAGCATGCTCCTTTTGATACACTATCTCAGCTACTCCCACGGCTTGTGTGGGACACTTGGTTCTTATTATCCAATTAATACAATTACAACATTTGTGAAATACTTGTTTAATTATGTACTTTCTTTAATCTTCAGTAGTGTAGCATGCTCCTTTTGATACACTATCTCAGCTACTCCCACGGCTTGTGTGGGACACTTGGTTCTTATTATCCAATGAATACAATTACAACATTTGTGAAATACTTGTTCAATTATGTACTTTTTCCTTTTGCAAAACAATGTTTGAAACACTGTGAATGAATATTAGAATGAAAGAATTTCCTTTTTCATTTCACGCAATACTTAATGTTGCAATTGATAACAAGCAACTAAAAACATTGAATTTTTATATTTCACAATAACTCAAACTCTTGCAATGGTTAAACATATGCAGAGGTAAATTGAAACTTTTCACCTTAAAATGAATCTTGAATAAACTAGCTCTGTCAAATTGAGCTATGGTGAAAATTTGATAACAGTATCCTTATGCTATCAAAATTATTCTTGAATCATTCATCTATCATCTCCATCTCAATATTATGCTACTGAATTGAGCAACCAACATATCAAATCAATGAAATAATTCATCCATCATTGTGTCTATTTGAAGTATTGAAGATTTGGATTAGGTAATGCATGTTATTTTTTTATCATTTTTATTTTATCCAAATTTTTCATACACATGCACTTGCAATAAAAAGGTATCAATTTTTTTTGAGGAAATTCTATTTTGGAATTGACACCTAAATTGTATTATATTTAGCTTGAACACATTATGAAGTAGAACAGTGGAAAGATTGTAAAATAACATTATTAAAAGCAGTAGATTGTAACTGCTATAAGCTTACAATCTAAATTTGCTATAGCGGGTGTCCCGAAATCTGACTTCACTGCAAACTTCAAATACTTTGCAGCAAACATTGAAGTCCTTTCCCACCTTTTTAGAATTCTAAACACGAATAGTGAATCGCGCCTCAGTGTAGTTGTCAAGCGCCAAATTCTAAACATGAATAATGAATCGTACGTCCCACCAATCATTTCTCCAATTTTTTTTTTAATTTTGTCTAATATGTATTCACATGACTAATTTTTTAGTCATTTTTATTTGTGTGACCAAATAATTTTTTACCCGACGACCAAATTAGTCATTTATTTACTCATTTATAGTTGTGTTGCAAAAAATTAGTATAATTTAGTGATTTTTAGTTGTTGTGACTAAAATTTTTAGTCACCTAGTCATTTATTTTCCAAATTCTACTAGTGGTCATTCTTCCAATTCTGTGTATTTGGGAAAAGATGACATATTCACGCTCTATGATAACATTGTAGCAAAGACATACTGAATCTGAATCCATATATCTCATATGTATCTTTGGGAGCAACTCCTCCCTCCTTTCTCATGACATAGCTTTATTTCAGAAACATATGACTTGGCATAGGGGTTTTTGAGGAAATAAATCATGTCTTAGGAGTAAACATTTCCTACTTTAAATCAATTTCTCACAACAATGGTGTTGGGAACCGCTTTAAAGTGGGGGCATACATTGATAATATCTTTTGACATTTTGCATGTTTCATGGTCTAATTTTCTTTTTTCTTGTGATGAGTCCTTTTCTTGGTGGTGTCATTGGGTTTGATGTCCTCCAAGAGTGCAATATTTATTAGCACAAAACTTTCTCTTAGTGTCTTAATGTGACGTGACACATCCCCTAAGTTGCAATATGTTACTCTTGATTTGTCCTCTCTTGGAGACATTAGGCACGATGATCCCTAAGAAGAAGACCTTACACAAAAAAAACAAGATTTCTTTGAACAAAAACCTATATACATAATGTTCATAAGTGTTTGGAATGATACGGCTTGCTAACCTTGTGAAGCTTGAAACTGTAATTCAAGGCCACCTAGCATAACACACCTTTCTTTCCTGTAGAGCCTTGAAATGTGCATAGAGATAGGAATGTGAGTGGCACCCTATTGGAGTTATCAAAGGGATAGCTTTGGTATGGTAAGTATAGTGAGATATGACACACACGCATGACTTTCTCACTAAGCCCCCTTCCTAGAGGGATACTCATCTAGTGGATGACTTGAGGTTC
The DNA here is from genome assembly GCA_007258455.2 of Sequoia sempervirens. Taxonomy (NCBI): domain Eukaryota; kingdom Viridiplantae; phylum Streptophyta; class Pinopsida; order Cupressales; family Cupressaceae; genus Sequoia; species Sequoia sempervirens. The sequence goes on from VDFB02290889.1 coordinate 115,507, forward strand.
CACTACCTCAAAGTGAGTGTGTACATCGTTTGCATAGTGGACACCAAGTTTTTCTTGTGAAATTTCTTTGGAAAAATAGATGAGACATGTTCCACATTGCGTTGAATAGTTAAGGCTTGATCCTCCCCTTCTCTTAGACAAACAACTGAGGCGTGTTCCACATTGTGTTGGACAATTAAGGCTTCATTTGCCTCCCTTTTCTTCTTGGTCTATGATGTTGTATGATTGTGTATCTTTTTCATTGTTGCATACATAAGTGTATTGAATGTCTACTTTAGTGTGAGTTTGACATGAGGTCATACTCTCACTAAAGTGGGGGAAAAATGTAGTGTCAAAAAAAGTATCCCTTTTTCACACTTAATTTGGGGATAATTAATATTAAAATTAGGCTAATGCTACCTTGATTTAATGTTGTAATGTTTTTTACACATTCACATTAAGTCTAGGTGTTATGTGGTCTCACAATACACTCCATTTTTCTCCTTAGCAAAATGTGGACCCCCTTTTCTTTTGCTACCTCTTTCTTTACTCTTGCTTTCACTTGCTTTGGTGTGCTATTTTTTGGGAGTTGGTAAAATGGAGGTTTCATTTCAATCTACTTGGTCTTTTTCTAAGTTCTTGTTCTTTCCTAGATTTGGTGTCTCAGTTTTTTTATGAAGTTTTATCAATTTCTTGGACCCGGAGTCCTAGAGTTGTTGTGGTTGTGTCAAAGATGTTGTATCTTTGACTAGTCCCAATTCTCGCCTGGTAAGTTATCACCCAGATGAACCATCCTAGTGTTCACATTCTCTTCTTCATCAGCTAGTCCAATGGTTTGTTTCCTTTTTTCTTTAGCTAAAGGTCAGAAACCAGAGGTTCCATTACAAAAAAATTGGATCACTTTTGATCTTGCTTGAACCCGGTTCCTGATTCCTCTCTCTACTCGTGATTTTTTTATAAGCTTGGAGATAAGCATCTCGATTCTCGATAATCTTTCCATGGTTTGGTATCAGAGGTTGTCAATCTTGGTGATGATCAATGATCACGTATCCAAAAATTCTTTGCCTCATAAAAATCAAAGTGACACAAGAGTGCCATGTAAGCTTTTTGCACCGTCTTCTTCTCAAGTGGTGGGCCTGTGCAAAAACCAAAGTGTTCATAATTTGAACCCTAATCAGCCATGATTGCACCTTTATTCAAGAAATTAATGCATTTTAATAGGTAATTAATAATGGTGGCAAACTATACACGTACTTGGCACCACCTTGGGCATGCAATTGTTTTTATAACACTCTACCTCGCACTATACTGCAAATTTGCAAAGGACATTGAATGAATGAGACTAATATTGTGGCATGCAAGGAAAGGTAAATTTCAAGAAACCAAGAACATAGTTACCAAGGGTTTGAAAGTTGCATTCTAAAAGATTGTTATTATCAGCAAAACTAGGTATGTCTCGAATAACAAAAAATTTGTTAACCATTTTATGCATGTAAGTCTCGAGATTATGATATTTCCCTTAATAACTAAAATGTTAATTATTCTAATTAAATTTAACTGAATGGTGAATGAAAGATTTTATGAGTTATTAAATATAGCTGGTTAAATTTAACCCTAACTCGCACACAAGGAACATATCTAAAAAATGTAGAACACACCAACTAAACTAGGCACTTTTGAATATTGTGCTTCGCAGGTTGTACCAATAGGTGGGATAACTAATGATACTCATTCAAGATGGTTCTCTAATGTCTAATTCCTCGCACAGGCCAAACAAGAAAATGCCTCTCAATGTACAAAGAATGTTATAGCAAGTGAGTTACATTTAGCAGGAGGGTTTTTGCCAACAATGGAGGGCCCTAAACTAGTTATGGAATGTTGAAACTACTACAACCTAGAAAAAAGAGTCGTTGAGAAGGAAGGAAGAATCTATGAAGATCTTTTCAAGAAAGGGATTGTATATACATTTGAGCTTCTCACATTTCCTCAAATGAACCCTATAGATGTAAAGATGAAGGCTAAAACCTACTTGAGTGTTTAAGAACAAAACAAAATAATTATGAGTACCCAATGGTGTGAGGAGGAAATTACAAAATAGACTAAGATAATTCTAAGATCTATGCTCAACCTAGATGTTCAAGATGTTATAACTATTATAAGCAAGATAGTTGGATTGCGAGATGCCAATAAGTTTGAGTCATGGATATTTGTTATCATAGACAAATTAATGGAAGGCCCTATGCAAATTCATTGAGGAGGTTTTATCAGTGACATGATGAATGATCAGATAAAGGAATTTCCAAATTCAAGATGTTTTTCTATGTCCTCATATGTGATCTATTCCTACACCTTAAGGGAAAATAAGCAAGGGTTGAATAGAGTTGGTACTCTGGGAAGAGAAGCAGGAAATAGTCTAATATATGCTCATTTACTCCAAATTACTATCCATGAATATAGGGAGAATTATCAAAGAGTCAATGATGTATTTTCCATGAAGCTAGTGAGAATAATAGGTGACAAAGCTAAAATATTTTCTCCAGAAGCACAAAGAAATATTAAATAGGTTGGAGGCTGGTGCATTCAGTTTTCCACTTTCACCTACATAAGGGTGGAAAGGTGGAAGGGTTTGAAGGATATCCCTTCATTTTTCCTAGGTACCCTACAAAAAAATTAGTACTATTAGAATTGGTAAGACAGTTGAAGTCATTTCAAGCTCTTTACAATGTGGCACATAAGAAAATTTCTCTCAAATTTCCCATTGTAATGGGTAACTACAAATGTAATATGATCAAAGCAACTAATTTGTGTTAAAAGGAGTTAAAGACATATAAGCTAGAGTACTTTCCACTCTAAAGAAAAAACTATGACCTGGAAGGGAATATTTCTGAGTGGATAGCCAGTAAATGTGCTCATGTTTACCATTTAGAAGATTGTTGGCTCAATTGTGATGATGAACATAAAGTAAGGAAAAGAAAATATGAAATAATTTCATTACAATCTACATGGATTCTCAAGATTCATGAAATTCTAGATCAATTGGAAGAAGATGATGGTGAAGTATTGAATCCAGCTTATAATGAAAATAGGGTCTATGATGAACCTATCCTAGATCTAGATTATGAAAGTAGAGAAATAACATCTATTGAGGAATTTTGTGAACCAGTTTTAATGCAAACTAAACATTGGATAGATGATTTTTGTAAAGATTTGAGAAAAGCTGGAATAAGACCCACATACTCACTCGATACAAGGAAGAAACAAAGAGAAGAAAGTGAGCCTGAGCATGAGGAGCCTGCTAAGAGAAAAAGGAAAGTTGGTAAAGCAGTTGTTGTTGTACATATTGAAGAGAGAACCCTTGAGGCTCTAAGCCAAGGAGTTTCATTGAAACCAGCTAGTCAATGTAAAGAAACTGAACTAGGTAAGGTTTGAACAAAAGTGAAATTAAAAGTGGCATTTTCTTCCACAAAAAAACCAAAGACTCGACCTATGAATGATGAAGAGGCAAGAATGAAAGAGAATGTTCATACACAGACAAGTTTTTCATCCCAAAGGGTTGCAACATTATTTACTTGTCCCTCTTCATTGAAAATGGCAACAATAAATAGACACTGGGAAAAAATCTTATGGTTCTAGACGTGACTTTTGAGCTAGATGAAGCTAAAATTAAAGAAAAAATGGATAAATTGGGTGCCATGTGGGAATGAATAAAAGAAAAGAAGTCTAAAGATAAGACCATGGTACAACCAGTGGTGGAAGAGATTCCAGATATAGGTTCAATTCCTATGAATGTCAACGAAGAACAATTCATAAGAGGAACACTCCCTTCAGAGGCGGGAAACCCTAGAGTTCTTGAAATGGAAATAGAGGAGATTGCAGGATAGATTCCCATTGATAATGTTGTTATCAAAGATACCTTTGATTCCTAGCCTTCACTAGGGAATGATCAAAATGATGTTGAATAATGACAATTTTTTGAAAAATCAAAAGAAGACCATGTTGAAATTAAAGATAAAGAACCTTTACAAACCTCAGGTGATGGGTTCAGAGATGAAGAGAATCTTGATGTGATAGGATATGAAGGTTATGTCCTAAGAACTGATACAGAACACCTAGATGGACAAAAAAATACAAATCTTGGAACTAAAGAGACAATGTTGAATCCTAGTAATCAAGAATTCATGCCAATGAGTACTGATGATGTTCCAGTTTCATGGGATTTGAGACATAAATTTGAAAATGTAAGAGGAGAAGTTCTTGAGCATACTAAAAACTAGGAATAGAGTAGAATATAATGAAGATGCACCTAATTGGATAATCAGATAATTAGCTTCCCCATTGGAAGTGGAATTGGTACCTTTGGATCTCAAAAGTCTAATGCAAGAAGTAGAGACTCCTAAGCCTAGGCAAAGAGCTAAAATGAAACATGTCATGTAGAAAAATGTAGATGAAGGCATAACACTCCATATAGCTACCCCAATAGTAGATAAAAATAGACATGAAATAATGCCTAACGAGTACAAAATAACAAGTATCAATGTTGGACATTCATCCTGGACACAAGAATTAGAAGAAATGAAGATGAATTTGGATATAACTATTGCCAAGGTGCAAAAGAGTAAACAAAAGAAAAGAGAGCTGAAGGAATGGATTGCTAGCCTAGAGAATTTTATAAAAATCATTAGCCTAATCTGGTCAAGCATAGGTTGAATTGCCTCAAAATCTAGTACTCATGTCACAAGAGTAGGTGGATTCCATCACAGTGCTTCACAACAAAATGAATGGATTTGAAGAATGGATCGAGTATTGGGGAAGGCAAGGAGAAGAGCTCATCACATAAGCAATTGGGAAATACAAAGATGCATACTATTGGCTTGAAATTTTTAAAATATTGGAAGGAGAATGTAGATTTCACTAGGAGAAAATTGATGTTGAGAGGTGAAGCATAGAAGCTCTCATTCAGATAGATTTCTAGGAATTGATAAGAGAGAAGATAATTTCGGAACAAGAAGTTCCAATATGTGAAAAATGGAAGGAAAAATTAAAATGGGAAGGTGACACATTGGTATAATGTATAGAAGGATTTGAGAAATTCACCAAGAAATGTAGTAAATTGATTGATAAAGATCAAGATTTCATTGAAATGCTAGCACGACAAGATTGTGATCACTGAACACTAGGAAAGGAGGGTAAATAAGTAAAAGCTTTTAAGGAATAGATTAAAAGAATTAAAAAGGTCCCTATTCAGTCACTAAACCAGGAAGTCATTCATGAAATTGTACATTGCAAAAATACTATGGTTAAGTATGAAATAGAGAAAATGTAGAGGAATGCAAACATCCTTCAGATATCAAAAGATTACACCAAGCTCAAGTATAGTTGGAAAGTGATTCAAGGAATTTTAAAAGAATGTATGCATTAGATATTAACTACTTTCTGAGAATATCAATTGAAGAAAGGTGGAGAAGGGATTCTAGACCTAGAACTTGAGATAAGGAAATGAATCACCAGATATTGGATACTAGAAGTATTACAGAGATATATTATTGAAGTTAATTTTGTAGGTTGTTCCCAGTCCCAGTGGATGTTTCCCTTCTGGTATTCTAAGGAATAGCAATGGCCTTATTTTGTGTGGAGTATTGCGTACCAGAGCTTGGAGTTGAAGATTGTTGCTACTGAAGAAGTCAAAGCTTTGAATTTTTCTAGAAGATTCTAATGACAACTAGCATGTAACACCCCACCGTGTGAACCCCAAAGGACAACAAAACACTACACAATTTTTTTTTAAAGTGAAACATTGCATAAGATGAATATGCACATGCATTACATGAAAAGCAATTATGCATTTAAAAATTCATCTACCTCCTATGGGGTACACAGAATGGTCATTATGAAACCTAAAATTTTATTAAAAAAAAGGCGAATAAAAACTAAGATTACATAATGATGACATCCAACCATTAATGATCAAAAGAGAGGAAAACAATACATCATTTTATTAAAATTCAATTCATAGATCCATAATACAATTGTGGAGCATATTCCACATATACAACATATCAAGGATACAATGGTACATTACATAATGCTTCCATTATATCAACGGGAAAAGTACATCGAGTACAAGAATGATACATCAATGAAGAATAAGGTACACAATGAAGAACAATCTTCAACTAAGTGAAGCTTTGGAACTCTGCATCTGCTTCTGCATTGCGAACACAACCTGGGAACCCAATGGGGTGCATAGCACGTTCCACCTGACTATGTGGACAGGAAGGCCCACCCCCCGTGCTAGGATTTGACAAGAAATATCCCTATTCCTCAACCAAAATAGTTGAATGAAACAATAGCAAACCAGACTCCACATCAAGGATAAAAACATTATAAGATAACAACCCATAACATTGCCATCACATAGCCACAACAAAATAATGAAAATTCCAACAAAACCAAATGCCAATATTATAGTTCAACACTAAATAACCATCAGAGGTGCCAAGAAAAATAGGATCCAAAACCTTCAAATGAAATCACAATATCAACCAACAATAAATATCAAGGGCACCTTTTATTAACATCAATCAAGTTGCCATGAGGCATGTGTGCAACACTAAAAGATAGAACTTGAAGGCTTCAACAATAAACACCAAGAACCAATTGCCTCAACAACATCAACAATTCAATCAACACTCCCAGAGCAACCAAACAAGGGAAAAATAAATGGGTACTATAGGAGAGTGTCATCGCATGGACTTACATGGATTATCTAGGAAACCTATCACAAGGTACCGCCTCCATCTATGGTTATCCTGACTTCCTATCTCAAGGTGTTGCTCCATAGGGTCACTCATGTGGGTCAACTTACCTTTCATGAGGAAAAGGAAATGATCTTACCAACTAGGTCTTATCATCCCATCCTTAGCCTATGAAAGCACTAATGGTATGGGTGACGCTCATAAATAAATCTTGTTTAGTGTTTAACTACCCAAACCCACTAGTTCATTAATTACATTATCACTTGTTTAGGAAACTCTTCCATGGGTTACCCTAATAGCCCCTTTGTGTGTCAGACCCCCATGAAGAGCCACTCTCTACAGGTACCAAACCAAAACACGCAAGGGATGTACCTCATCTGAGCACATAAAAATTATGGTGTACATAACACACAACATGCGAGGCAAGAACCATCTCGCAAACCCATTCCATATCACTGAAACAAGAAAAAGGAGGTACCACCCACAAGAACTCAAAATCAGAAATAGGATCAATGAATCACAAAGGTCCAACCATAGGAAATCAATATAATTCAAGTTTCTCCAATGCCTCTAGAAGCCTAAAATATCAAAAATCTACAAACTCCCACTGAGGGTAACTCAAACACTTCGAGTTCCCAACCATCTCAAAATATGGCTACAAGAAAGTCAATTGCAAAAAGTCTCCTCAATCAAAATTAATACAAAAGGAAGACTCTCATCGTGGAACCACAAAATGACTATATAAAATCTACAAAAATACAAGTTACAAGTGTAGAATAAAAGTAACAATCATCATAATGGAATCATCCAACTTAATCAGAGCTAACATGATCAATTCAATACAAAATCAATCATAAGAATCAAACCCTTCTCGATAACCATTTGACACCAACGACCTCACTCCATTAAGAAATAACCAAAAATGAACTCAATATCGACTCAACTGCCAGAAATAATAAGAAAGTCAACCAACTCACAACTCAACACTAAAACCCAATAATTCAACATAAACAACCGATCAAAACAATCATGAAATACTCCATGAAGGACATTGTTTCCACCATTTAGATTACTCAATGACTTGTTCACATAGTCCAAACACTTGAAACAAGATAACTTCAATAGAACGTCCCTGGGAGACATTACTCTCACATATCTAAAACTCATTACTAACCACTAACTTTACAAAAAAGGAAACTCAAATATTAATTTACAATTAATTCATGCATTTAAATAATTATAAAGGAACCCAACATTCTTAAAAGATCTAATTCAATTTATTTAATTGAATCTCTCCAATTATCGAAATATAAATAAACTAATGTTTTTCCTTATTTAATCTCCTCACTTCTCTATCTATATAATTTCTTAATTCACCTAGGAAAAAGTATCGTATTACTAAGACCCATAATATATATGGCATTGAATCCTTTAGTAATCACAACTCATAATTAATTTATACATATTAAAATCCTCTTATATTAACAAATCATTATTTAAACGTTTGTAAAGGAAATAATATTTAAAAGATCATCAAAATCACTTAATAATCTTACAATCCAATTATAATTCTTATTCAAACCATATTCTCATCCTTCTAGGTCATAAAATATAAACATACATCTATTTAATAATAATATGTCAAATATATATAAACTAACCCCTGTTTATAACTACGTATACCAAAATGCATCATTTAGTATAAGAGTATTGTGAAATAAGTCTGCTTATATGAATTCTCTCTTTCTATATATATTTGCAATTACTATTTAAGGATAAACCCAAACTTTATTTTATGGTTACTTCAAGAATATTATAAAAGAGTGGAAATAAAGTGTAATGGTATATTATGATCACTAGAAATTTAGTAAAAATAAACTAAAACCAAAATAATAGAATGATGGTTGTTTGGTCTATGAAAAGTTGAAAGTTGATGAATCAGATCAAAAGAATGTCTGGCACATGCTAATATCTATTAGTTGAATTTTAAAACTTAAAGTGCTCAATTCATGGAACTCAAGAAGATTGCATATACTTAATTATTTTCTCTAAGAAATTAAGATTACTTGTTATCCCTTGAAATATCTATATAAAGAAGAATCACTTCTCCCATAAACTATAAATAACACAACACATCATTTACTACAAGCAACAAGTAACTTTATAACATAATTCATCGTCTATTATTAATTCAACTATAATTATCTAAGTGCAAGCCTTCATTCAAGATATGTGTGTGTGTGTGTACCTCATATAATTCACCCATTATTCAACTATTTTATCACTTTCACATAACACCACAAGGTTTAGATTTGACTTACAAATGATTTTGTGATTATTTTAATTTATATATTATTATATTTTATTTTCTAAAAGAACATAGTCGAATAGCATAATTTAAATCAAAGTCATGTATAATCTACAATAGAATTTTTATTTCTTCCCCTACAAATTTAATTTCCATATCCACCTATATTAACATAATGAATTGGTTACTTAAATAGAATTATACCTTGAACAACCAAATTAAATGTTTTAAGAAAATAGAAATATATATATATATATATATATATATATATGGCTACATACAAAATCAAAAGGCCAATTCTTGAAATATGTAAATGCAGTAAACTGAAAAGAAATGCAAGGTGTGTATTTTGCAATAAGTATGAATAGCATTGAATATCAAACTGTAATTCACTTCCATCGAACACCGAATTTAGACTAAGGTAATGTACAGCTAGTAATCGTCTTATTCAGTATCGAATACATGCAATATGCAAAAATGAACATATATATTTGTATATTTAAAATTCGAAGCCAAACTTATTTCATATACATAGAATCAAATTTAGATTACCAAAGGAATGTGTTGAAATTTAGACATAATGACATCCTAGACATAAAGTAAAACATTAATTACTATTCTAAAATAGAATTCTTGAAACAATTCGCAATATAAGAGAAGACGCAGAAAGGAGTGTGAGATATAGTATCCAATGAAAATGCAGAGTAAAACATAAACCGTTGAAATTTATCAGAAACTACAATTACCAAAGAAAACACATATATTAGTTGTTTGAAAGCTTGGTACAAGCAACGAAGGCACAAAACAGAGAGGGGAAGATTCTGCAGACCATCGTGTGCTGCCCACTAAAATAAATTTGTAGATATAATTTCGATCTAACCAATTTCCAAATGAAGACGCCGGGAAGAGATGGAAATACCTAGAATCAGACCTAGCTTCATGTAGAAGATTTGGGAGCCACTAATCTCATATCAATCACCAAGCTTTCATTACATCCAACGATGTAAAATCTAAGTTCACAGCGTCGAATACCCATAATACCTATCTACCAAATACCAATCTTTAAGCATTAAGGTGAAGTACAAGCCAACAAGATGGAGGGAATTCTTATACAAAGATAATTTTGATGCTCCTGGTAATGGCTTAAATGCCAATCCATGCCAATATTAAAAATTCCATTGCCGTATTTAAGTTAAGGAAATTTATTTTCTTTTTCCAGTAGTTCCTAGAATCCAGGGAAAAATAGCCACGAGAAACAAATGTTTAAATTCACAAGCGATCAGGAAAAGAATAAAGAGGTAGTTTCTCCCTAAAGGCAAATGATTAACAATTATATGGTTGAGAGAAGTCGCGCCTAAAACAGAGAAAGGCATTGAGGTATCATTACCACCCAAACAAAGAGTGAAGGAAATGTGGTCTCATGGAGTGGAGTGCACAATAATTGCAGAATGTGCACAAAACAGATTTTGCAAGGAAGCTCTCAAATTGTTTGGACTAATGAAGCACTCAGTAACACATCCTAACAATGTAAGCTTGCTTGTGTTCTAGGTGTGCGCAGTCAAGCAGGTTTGGTGGATGAGGACTGCACATACTTCACACAATAGTACCCTTATTACATAACATATATAACAGATCATTAGGAGCGCATGGTTAACCTTCCTACCCGTCATGGCTATCTTGGAGGCAACCCAAGCCTGACTAATACGATGCCAGTTAATCCTGTGGTTCCCAAGGATCATACATGGATATAGGCTAAGAATTTCCATCATTCAAAACAAGGACAAAGTTCTTATGGAGATAAATGGCGATGCTAAAGGAAACAATCTGCAACATAAGCTCGCACTAATACGGTACCTAGGCAGATTTATAAAAAAAATGTGTACTACAGACAAGGCGCGTTACTGTTTGATAGAATGCCACAAAGGGATGTGTTCTCATGAAATGCAATGATTGCAGAGTATGCACAACTCGAATTTGCTAAAAGAAAGTTTAGAAACACTTGAGCCAGTGAAATCAAAGGAAGAGCTCATACCTGACGCTGGTTTACTTGCCTCTGTTTTTGTTTGTAACCTCCTTACTCTCTCTACTTCAAATACCAAAACTTTACTTCCATTGACATCTTGTTCATGGCAGCTTTTTCCTCTCAATGTAAGTTGTCTCCTCTCCCCAAAACAATGTGTGATGCCCCCAAGAGCTAAGGTTTTCCCTGGATGAAATGCCACCCAGCGCAGCCTGCAGAAAGTGGATGCCCAAAGCACCACGTACAAGAGCATGCAAAAAGTGGTTCCAAGACCAAGCACGTGGAAAGCAGGAGAGAATGCATGAAGCTAGGTGGAGGAAAAGGCAAGGACAGGTGTAGTTCTTTATATGTTTTATTTATTATCTCAAATTTTATATATATTTATTCTTAATATTTATTTTAATATTTATAATTTTTATGTCATTGAATCACAAAATAATTGATCTCATTTTGGTATTATAGAACAATTCTTTTCAAGATTGTAACTCTATTCTTAGCAAAGTCAAAAGGGTAATATATCATAATAAAGATGTAACAAATTGCAAGTATTGTTGGAGTCATAATATTATATAAATATTTCCTTGAATCAAACTAAGAAGCAAGTATATGTATACATTAGAATGTTTAACCCAACCTTTGAAAATTATTTTAACCATAGATATTATTAGACATCCATGACTTATTCTTAAAATTCAATAACTACACTAGGCTCTTATATCTAGTGTGGTAGATTACCAATGAATCACAAAACTAAGGGAGTGAATATACCCTCCAAATTATATTGACCTCATAAAATGTTGTATAATGAAAGGATAATTATATGTAACAAATGTTTAACATCTTCATTTAAAATAATACTTCAAACAAAAACATATTTAGAAGAAAAAAAAAAGCAATAACACTCTCTCTAACCTTTAGTTCTAAATTGAACTACAACAAAATTTCTCAATCAACAAGGATATACAGTGAATTAAAAAGATGGCCTAAATCGTTAAATGTAAATGCATATTAAATCTCAATACTCAGTTATATAAGAATCAACATTAATCGACAAAACAACATGACCTCTCAAGGAACAAATAAACCACTTACCCACACGTCGCTAGGGACCAAAAGCAGAGGGGTACTACATCCTCCCCCCCTTAGCATCAACTTACTCCTGGAAGTCGCTTGCAAGCATAAGCACAATAATACAATGAAATAACTTATCAACCATTATAATGACATTAATTAATCAAAATAATAAAAAAATTAAACGACTCAAAATGAAACGATACCAAAAATGGAAACGGGGCCACAAACAGATGACATCGTCAATCATAAAGACATGGTGATGGACTAGGATGAGGGAACTTTCTTGTCAACTCTGATTTCCACATCATATCCATTGGGATTTATGAGGCTTGCCCTGTCCTGATAGTGTAGGTGGAATTGAGGCTTGGTACTTGTAATCCTGCATAAAACAAAATATTGAGCAACATATATATATATATATCCAATAACTACACATCGTGAGAGGAGATCACAACGTAGCAGGGTGCTTGTGAACAAGTGATTCTACCCTGTCCCTCTCACCAGACCTCAAACAGTAATGACACAATGAGTACAATAATAGCATCATAAGGAAATTACTAAACAATTGCATAACTACATAGTACATTAGAACATCCGAACAAAGTAACATAGTCATCCAAGCATACTAAACTGTCAACCAAACTGATCAAACTAGTGAAACAATCACTATCATATTCTTAAAGTGCATAACATAACATGAAAGTATTAGAATAGTGACAACACATGAGAGGCATTTCATTTATTCACGGGTTCTAATTATCATCTACACTATCTTCTAATCATGATCTTAAAGAAAAGAGATAGTGATCTACAATTAACATTAGGATTAAGAATTTACTAGTTATCATACAAAGGATTCTACAATGTACTTGTTTTGAATATACTTCTTAGCTATTTAAAATCTAAGGTAAAACAATATGAACAAAGCAATATTCTAAAAGTTATCAAGATTATAATTCCATCAATAAGGCTAACGATTAATTCAAAGTTGAACTAGTTAACAAAAATATTAACCACTACTGCTTAATATGATATTAAGATGAATAAAGACCAATTCTTTCGCTATGCTGAACAAGGCAATCCTACTATGATAACCCATGTCAAAGAAAGCAGTTTGATAAGTTTGCATCAATAATCTAGGAATTTTCAGCTCTTGAAAAGACTAACTAAAACTTGTCTAAATTGCATCCTAAAGTTTTACCCAAAATTCAGTACTTCACACAGTAATCACAATATAAACGACATCATAAAGTCATCACAAATCAAGCACATAACAAGCATAGTACAAGTCCATATGATAAACATAACCAATTTAATCCATTCACAACTTCACTCTTCACACAACAATATAACATACGCATAATTAGCAAACGTCAAAGGCCTCAAATTAGATAACATGTCATTCAACCAAAACAAAATGGTGAAACAATCATCAAAAAAGTCTCAAAATACTTAACACATCATAGAGAACATTGGTCTAGAAGAATCCATACAACAACCAACAACATTGTTTACATGATGACCATAACTGTTGAAGACAAGATCAACATGAAGGTTCAAATCAAAATCACTATCACTACTAGTGATAGGTTCCTCTTGATGACTGAAATCAGATGGAATGAGCCTATAACCAGGAGTTGGAACACAAATTTTTGTGGGCACTACTAGTTCGCTCATAAAAATCACATTTTTTCTCGATTTGCTTTCATTTTTCCTCTAATAAGTTAACTAAATTTTGTTTTCCCTAGCCCCTCGTGGGTTTTCTACCTGACTAGATTCTGGACAGACAAAAGCCTCCTCGGGCTTGGAGCATAACTACTCACCTCCAAATATTGGTTGTTTTGGGTTCTATTCCCCGCCTCTCAGATTGTTTTGGGAATTTTTTCTTTCCCCATGCTTTGAAACATGGGAGTTCAAGGACGACGAACTTTGACAGTTGGTTCCGCAGCCACCACCTCATCCTCTTCCTTGACCTTTAGGAATCCTACTCACACCACCAAGGGATAAAAGGGTCACAACGAATAAGCGAGGGTGACAGAACAAAAACAACACAAGCTCAAGAGTCAGAATTTTACACATTTTCATACAAAAAACACAGTTTAACACATCATAAGCACAAGTTTTCCAAGTTAAAACACACTTTTTCTACATACACACACAACTTACATCACTGGAATTCACATCACAAGACAACACAAAGGTCCATAATGCATCCTCAGTAGGAAAAGTATCGGTGCATTGTGCACTACACCGAGGGTCCTATCCTTTCCACCAATTTTTGCACCATTGAACCTACACCACCTAGCAACCAACTTTGAATTGCTAAGCGAGAATGACATGAGGGTGAAAATCTAACTTAAGAGTCTAAATGTAATGTTAACATAATCCGCTCAATTAACCTAGAGTACCCAGTGTTTGATACCCTTGGCTCTAATACCAATGGTGTAATGCCCCACCATGTGAACTCCAAAGGACAACAAAACACCGCACAATTCTTTTTTGAAATTGAAACATTGCATAAGACGAATATGTACATACATTACATCAAAAGAAATTATGCATTTACAAAGTGATCTATGTCCTCTAGGGTACACGAAATGATCATTAAGAAACCTAAAATTTTATCAAAATGAAGGCGAATAAAAACCAAGATTACATAATGATGACATCCAACCATTAATGATCAAAAGAGAGGAAAATGATACATCATTTTATTACAATTCAATTCACAAATCCATAATACAATTGTGGAGCATATTTCCACAGATACAACATATCAAGGATACAATGGTACATTACATAATTCTTCCCTTATATCAATGGGAAAAGTACATCAAGTACAAGAATGATAATATTTTTTTATGAGATTTTAGATATAAGTAGAGGACTCATGTCCGGATGTGACGCATATTTTTTGTAATTTTTTTCCAAGTAAATAATTAATTATGAATTTTTTATTACAACTTTTTAAAAATATAAAAACTCGTATGTCTGACCACCTTAACTTGGTCAAAACTTCATGAAATTCATTTTTTTAATCCTATAGTATGCAAGCATAGAATGTGATGCATGTTTCGATTCAAAAATATGATACCATTTGAAAGTTATAGATGTTTTACAATCAGCCTATCAATCAGACTTTAGTCATAATTCTAATAGAAAATTAATAAAAATAATCTATTAAATTCAAAATAAAGCATAATTTATATTGGCAAAAACTGAGAATCTCCTCTACAAACCCTTTTCATTTTATCAATTTTGGCTAAAAAAAAGTGTTTTCACCACATGGGCTAAGTCCGGAAAGACAAGGTAAGTTGTTAAACACGCTTTTTGTGTTGACTTTTTAGGATTGGCATCTCCTAACCAAATACCAAAGCAAACCCGAGCTTATTCCCTAGATAATGAATTTTGTGTCAGACATAACGGATATCCGATTTGAATTGGATATCCAATCTATATCCGATATCCGATTTGTTTACATAGCATTTTAAAAAATGTCAAGACTTTATTACATATGATTTAACATATGCAATATATCTCGCTTGTAGTTTATAGTTTATTTTAATATATTTAGTTTAGAATATACAATTTGGTTTATATATGATTTTTAAATAGTTTATAGTTTATAGTTTATGTTAATATATCTAGTTTAGCATATACAATATTATTTATAATTTAATATATAATCT
>VDFB02290890.1:0-43351 GCA_007258455.2 Sequoia sempervirens
ATCCTTAAAAATAAGCTCATTTTAACCAAGTACGGGTTTTGAACTACTACAGGCCTAGAAGCAATGCAAGTTTCAGAGAAAAGCAAGATAATTATCAATCTACCATGGGAAAATAATCCTTAGAAACTTGCAATCGAATCTATACAAAAGGTCAAGGTGGTGTCGACTTGTAAAGTTTTGATATCATTGTTTTGTGGAAAGTCAATCACACGAGGATTGGGAATGCCTTAGAATTATCAGTTTAAACCTTTGGGAGTTAGGTAATCCATGGGAAAACCACAATTTGATTTTTGTAGGTTTAAGGCTTTCCAAAAAATAGAAAGTGTAAAGATTAGATTATGCAAGTTTCAAATTACTGCCAGACTTTGAGTACTGTGGGGTTTGACGTGTTGTAGGGATAAAACTTGCGGGAATTTGAAAGTGGATCTCGAGAAATGGGATTCTTGCAAGAGAATCCACACAATGAGCTTTGGGACATATGATTCCCTACATATATATAACACTAATAAGAGAGTCTACAAGGGAAACCCTGCAAGAGAAGATCCCCCATAAAATTCAAAGTTTACGATCAAGAAAACCCCTCAAAAGAGTTAAATGCTCAACAAGAATACTCAAAACCACAAAAGGGATGGCGATACTTACCTAGAAATTATTAGGATTTGAGGATGAGTACTATGCACTAATTAATCGTGCCCAAAATGTAAGAAAACAGGATAAAATAGCCACAAGAAATGTTAACAATGCTCTCTTAACTACTCTGTAAATTCCAAGCGCGCAAAATGAAAAAAGAGCCACTATTTAGTCCCCCCTTTCAACCAACCGTATTCAATGTGTACTGATAGTGTGGTGCACACTACAGGGTCCCCCCTTTCAACTTACCGTATTAAATGTGTACTGATAGTGTGGCATACACTATAGGGTGCAAAATTAGGGTTTTGTAAGGTGATGCATAAAATTGAGTTGTGTGGGACATGAGGCTTGTGGGATTAGTTTATGCCAGGATTTTGTAGAAAAACACACCGCGACGACCTGCACTATGATCCCCACATGATGACCATTGCAAAAAATTGATTCTTGCGAGAATGGACCCACTACAAGATTTATTCAATTGCAAACCTTCAGGGACTTTGAGATTTAACTAACTACGATATTTCGAGCAAGGTTTGTTAAAAATCTCTAACTAGCAGATTTTCCCCAGTTCAAACCCCATGAAAGTAAATCCCACAAAATGAAAATATTCGCAGCAACAGAAAACTTAGCTAAAAAGCAACCCAAATTTAAAATTAACACAAGCAAAGGAGAAAAAGCCAAGTCCGAAACCAACATCAAATAAAAACAATCCAAATATAGAAAGGGGGGCTCGTTTTAATTGGGTGTGTGTAAGGCACAACACATTGTGGTTGTGCTTGATAGCTTGACTACAATTAAATCTTTCATTGTTTATTTGTTTAGTTTGTTTCATATTTCATGTTATTTGTTTTTTTTAAAGATGATGGCTATTTCATTGCACAAGGGTATGAACCCTTTCAAAACCTACATTTATTAATATAAAAAAAATCTCGTTTTATTTCTAATGAATAGATTAATATCAATTTATAGAATTTTTAATAAAACTAAATTTGAATTGGCTTACCATAAAATAACATAATCATAGTCTTCAATTGAGAAATACAATTTGAATTTTAAAGCTATAACAATTTACGAACGTTATTTAAATTTTTATTAAATAAAAAATGATATAAATACAAAATTAAAAGAAAAAGTTGTGGTTTTTTGAAAGGTTGTGAAAATATGATAGAAAAATAAATTAAGAGGTGAAATTACTTAGTATAAATATATGATCTATCAAGAAGAATTTTTTTAATAAATTTAAAATTTGATTTAATATGTTGAATTTCAAAAAGGACCTTACCCACATTTTTCAAATAAATTTGAAGTTTGTAATATCTAATATCATAGAAATAACTCTTCTAATACCATGTGAGGTGGATGACTCTCATAGATGCCTAAAATAACATTAAATTATATATATATGATAATAAAAAAATTGTACAAATAAATTTGAAGTACCAAAAACCATCTCAGAGCAAATTTTCAATAATCATCTCTTTCAAGAACTTATCAATAAAGCGAAGATGAAGAAGAAATATGTATAATTCATTTTTTAATGTCATGAAGTAGAGAAAACAAGCATGATCATCTCAAAAAATTATGTATATTTCAATAATCATCCCTTTCAAGAACTTATCAATAATACAAAGATGAAAAAGAAATATGTATAATCCATTTTTTAATGTCACCAAGTATAGAAAAACAACATGGTCATCTCAAGAAAGTTATCTCATGACAAGCTCAGTGTAACAAAAGCAACAATGTAACAGAAGCAACCAATACATAGATGTTAATTTATTAGCATTTATATTCATTGAGGAGAACCTAGAACTTTTATCATCTCATTATATCATAGTGGTACTCTAAATCAAGTTTAATCTTTAATATTAGCTTCAATACCATCTCAAGAACACGTGGTTTAAGTCACATAACCTAATTTGTTGGATCTATTACCTTAGAATTTTTTGAGTGTTGACCAAATTCAATGTAGTTGTTCCATATGATTCCCAAAAAAAATGGAGAAAATGAACTAGTAGAAGGATGTAAATTATTTTTCTTTATAGGAGTGTTTAGTAGTTATTCTTTAAAGTCAAAATGTAATAGATATTAGTTATATAATCAATCAATTTACTAATAAAAATTAGGTATAGTAATGTTTAATAGTTATTCACTAATGTCAATATTAAATAGTTATTTATTATGATTAATTAATATATTAATATAAATTTATCACATTGGTAATTTTATAATATTTATCAATAATAATAAAAAATTCATTAATAATTTTTTATATCTTATTGAAAAAGTGACTCTTAAAAAATCAATCATTTAAGATACACTAGTCAAAATAATATTAAAATTTTAGTGTTATCTTTTAGTATTGTAAGTTTAATGATTAACATTTAATAATATGCATGACAATTGCACTACAGCTGTACCTATTTCTAATTCATTTTGATGGATTGTTTGGTTTTCCCAATATCTCATAATACTTGTTCTATTTTTATGATGGTTAATATGTTATGTAAGAGTCTAGACCCTTTCAAAACTTGTTTTTTATCAAATATCAAAAACATTCAATGATATGTACAGAAATTGTTAATAAATTTTTATTATTAATCAAACATTCTAAAAAAACAAAATGTGATGATTTTTTAATATTTGTAAATAACATATTAGATAATTTTAACTAGTAAAAATTTGTTTTCATTAGATTTAATTGTATAGAAATTTACAATATATCAATATTTTGATTTGCACTTTATAATTTATCATTAAAATGAGAAAGATTTTAAATAATTATACATCTCAAAATTTGAATAATTGTAAAAAAAAAAATGATAAAATAAATAGTAAAATTTATTGAAAGGGTATGCGGTGGTCATCATGGAAAAACAGGTCTTAAGTGGCAAAAAATTTAGAAAAATCAAAGTTAGGCAACTTGGACGTGAATAAATTGAATAACAATTTATCTATATTATTTTAAAAATATATAAGAATAGGACCTATAGAAAATTGAATGTAGTTTTAAACTACTAAGTTTATTTTAAAAAAAAAAAAAAAAATCTATTTGGTGAAAAATTTGAAATTTCAATGCAAAGAGTACTTAAATTTCAGGGAAAAAATAAGAAGTAGGTGTCTGTCTGATCACCCTAACCACAATAAAATGATAATATTTTTTTATAATATTTTAGATATAAGTAGAGAACCCATGTCCCGATGTGATGCATATTTTTTATAATTTTTTCCAAGTAAATAATTAATTATGAATTTTTTATTACAACTTTTAGAAAATATAAAAACTTTGTATGTCTAACCACCTTAACTCTAATAAAACTAAATGAAATTCTATTTTTTTCTTTTTAATCCTATAGTGCTAAGCATAGAATGTGATGCATGTTTGGATTCAAAAAATGTGATATCATTTGAAAGATATAGATGTTTTTCAATCCAATCTATCGACTCCTAGTCTTCTACCCAATGGAAACAATACAATTATTGGTTAAACGTTGTTATGGCTTTACGGTGAAAGCAAAATACCCAAAACCCTTTCAAGCCATCAATTTTGGTAAAAAATAGTCAAAGTAGCCACATACCCTAATATACCCATAATATTGCTAGAATTTTTGGCCCATTATGATCCTACACATGCCCAAAAATAATGGGTTAACTAAAAAAGAAACAATTGTATTAATTGAAAGACAAAATAAAATGTTCAGAATTTTTATAAAAATATAAAGTCATTTTAGCAACTTATTTAACTTATTTCATCTTAGAGTTAAAGTTGTGAGGGGTATTTACTCAAATATACTTGTAGTATAATTTTTTTGATGAATATATCTATTTAACTTTACATTGGTAGATAGGCACACCCACATGTCCAACAAAGTGGCCTACCCCTAAAACAAAACCACAAAAATAAAAGGGTCAAACCCGGAGTCACAATTGTGTAGTCGTGGATATGCGATGCAGATGAGGATCTTTATCATTAGATTTCCCCCAAACATCACCAAGGGTAGAATCATCAATTGGATCCCACCTAGTGAGAGCATTATCTTCTAGATTCTCCTCAAGAATCAACTGAGTGTGAATCAAAGATATGGAAAGAAACATGTGGAGAAATTTGTTGGTGTTAGGTCAACTAGTGTCCCATTGAGGAGAGTGTGAGCATGAAGGTTGAGACCATCCTCCACATGCAACAAAGTCCCTAGGATTCTAAGGTACTAGACCACATGAGCAAGACCCATGATCTCCATGACTATCCCATCGAGAAGAGTGGTAACATCCACACTAACACCCTCAAGGAGAAGTGGAGTTGGGAGCAACTTGAGAAATAGTGTAGGGGATATTACCCCAATGATCCAACAACTCCTAGAGATGCACAATTTCAAATGCAACTTTACTAGCTTGGACTTGAATCTGCATAAGAACATTACAGAAAATAATTGTTTTAGAATACAAAGAAACATATTTATCAATAGTGTTATGATTAAACAATGAACCATTTCCATTTTTCCAAATATTAAATAAGATTTCTACCCTAAAAGTATGTTAGATCTAGGTAAACTTATGGGGGAGGATAGGACAATCCCCAAAAAGAACCATGTTTGATGAGAAGGGGATAGGGCTGAAGGTCCTAAAGAATTCATGAATCCAATTCTAGGCTTCTTGAACCTAGGGGAAAAAGTAAAAGAGATGCTTGAGGGACTTAATTTGACCACACAAATGATAATTTGAAGCGAGAATGCCCATGTGAGCAAGAAATTTCTCCATAGGAAGACCTTGGGACAATAAACAACAAGTGAAGTGAGCCAGCTTAGACTCAATCACAACAATCCAAATACCTTGGAAAAAAAAAAATTTATATCCTATAAGAAGAACATAGCTACCAAAAAAAAAAGTTGATCAACCATGTGCATGTGGGGAGATAGCCAATAATACCCCTTAGAGGACCTATAAATCTAAAAAGGAGTATCTAGAAACCATTTCCAATCCTTCCTCTAGGGTTTGAAACAATGCACATGTAGCTTATGAATTGATTATGAAGGTAAGGAATCAAGAACTATATGATAAGTCTCTTGATCTTGATTAGAAAGTTTGTAGTTCAACTTAAAACCTGACCAAGGAAGAAAATTCATGGTCGTCGAGTAGATGAAATTTGGAAAAGTTTCTAGCTCCTCTTTTAAAAAATTTCAAAGCCTATGTCCAAGGTAAGAGAACCAATGACCTCCCTTGAGAACTAAAAATATGGGACCACCAAATGGAGTATTGATTAATGGATAAACCATTACAAAAATCATCTATATCCCAATCAATCCAGAGGCTTATTAGCTTCCTAGGCCTTCTAGATACTTTTTATGAAAAAGGTACCTTGAATGAGAACTAGTTCCTTCATGGTGAGAATAGAGCCAATCTTCAAGCCCTTCTAGGTTGGTTGGTCATGGGGAACACATGTTCCAATGTACAAGGGAAAACAAGAAATTTTTGGGCCTCATTATCAAGGAACATGCTAATTATCCACTTAGCACATAGAGAAATGTATTGTTGATGATAATTCACATTCTGCCTAGTAAAATCCATGATTTCCATCTCTAGAAGCCTAGAGAAAATCTCTAAGGATATTTTCAACCTTTAGGTATGAAGCCTTAGAGGGGACCCAACATGAAGAATAATAAATTTTATATGAGTGGTTGCCAATATCTTGGAACAAATTTGGAAATTACCAGCCAAGGAGAGAAGCTTGGTGATTCAATATTGAAGTTCCTTCTCCCATTCAATGCAATCATAAGCCTTTTTAAAGTTGATTTTGATGGAAATCAACAGTTACTGAGAATGTTGAGCCCATTTCATTCTCCCAAACCACTATAATGTTATCTAGAATACATTTAGACTCAATAAAATACTTTTGGTCAAGTCTAACAATAAGTTAAAACATCAAGCACAACTTAAGGGCCAACACTTTGACAATTATCTTGTATGAGAAATTCAGTAGAGTGATATGGTTCCAAATTTTTATATCATTTTGGTCTCTAGTTTTAGGTATGAATTTGATGTTTCTTTTGTTGATTACATCACCTAATGACCTAGTTTGAGTGGCTTCAATATACACATTGTATAGGTCACTACCAAGCTTATCCCAATAGGCTTCACATAATTCATAAGGGAAGCCATCAAGGATCGAGGCCTTATCATTGGACAAAAAAATTATCTCCTTGATATTGCCAAGGGTGAGAGTTGGTCACAAAGAATGCATCGAGCATTTGAAAGCTAGCAAGCTATAACCTCAAGGAATTGTTGTAAATAAAGTTGACTTGCAGAAGTGTACTCCTGGTTGGCAAACACTTTCTCATAATATCAAACAAAACCTTAGAGAATATCAAGCAACTCATGGAAGAGTTTATGCCCTTCATGAATTTTATTAATGGTATGAGAAGATAGATGAGCCCACAAATCTTGAAAAAATTCCTTCAAAAATTTATTACCAAATTTAAGCTAGTGCAACCTAGCTTTGATTAAGCATTGCAAGCAACATAAGGCATCTACAATTTTCTTATGTTCTTGAAATTGGGCCAGCTGAAATTGGGTAGTGGAATCAAATGGTTGAGCTTATAGAATGTGTTGGAGTTGATAGTGAACCCCACAAATCCCAATGATCCTCTGCAACCAAAACACCTATCACAAGTGAGAGATCAAAGCAACTAATTTTCTATGCAGCTAAGAGAGAAAATATTGATCCAAAAAGCAACCAATGTACATGCAATGTATTAATTTGAATACCTAGATAATGATTACAATGAATGTGCATGCTTATAAAAGTATAAAAAGGTAAACCCTAGATGAGAATTACATTATATTTTGACAATTGTCTTAATCTCATGCAATGAGACAAGTTGACCTTTAATTATCCCAATCTAATAATAAAAAAGCACTCCTAAGATTAGTTTGAGTAATTAAAGTAATAAGGGACTTAATAATTATTAATGATTAATTAACTATAAAGTGATTATCCTAATTACTCCAACACCCCCCTTAAGATTAACTTAGGGAGAAGCTAAAAACCCTGATGAAGAGTGCAATGATGGATGCATGGATGGGTCCTAGATACAAGTCTTGATGAGGTGCCTATGTACAAATAAATGAAATTTCTCATAACTAGAGAAAAGGAGAAAACTAGATGGGAAAAACTGCTCTCCAAAAGAGAGAAAATGAAATAATTGCACTAGTGAAAAAAGGATAGAAGGAATGTGACCCCCCAAGGAATGCTTTTTCCACACAAGTACAATAGATGTCACCTCGATAAGAGAGAAAATAAGGATATATGAATCCCCCCATAAAGAAGTATCTCCTATACCAATGATAAACACCTGAAGCTAAAATATGATCCATTTCCTACAAACAAAATTTCTCCCCTTAGGAAGAAATAGATCTAATGGTGATTGGAGAAGTCAATCCAAAAGGATGGATGAACCAATGATCCAAATCTAGATGATGTGTTCCTCTGAAAAGTGCTCATGTGTCCACATGTTAGAATGAGATGATGCCAATCTAAAAACTAGTGAAGATTGATGTAGAACAAGTTGAAAATATGATGAATATGGTGGGCAACCATTGTTGATGCGGCTATCAACAAAGATGAGATGAATGTCCTCAAAGTAATCCTTCAAATCTATAATATAGGACTCAAAAAACAAGGATGATATATGTGCAAGATATGAATCTAAAGTAACTATGTCAAGAAGAAGATGGATGTCCTATTGCACTAAATCAATAGGGGCCAAAGATGTGGTGATGTCAAATTGATCAAGAACAATAGAAGATGATGATGAAGTCCTGATATGAAGAGTGGGAACATGAAGACAAGTCTCTAGACCATTAGAACATGCAAGACCTATGATTTACTCAGCTCCTCTAAAGTATCGTCATCAAAGGGTATGGAATCTACATTTGTAAGAGGAATGAGACAATATATAGTAGGATACTCTAGGTATGGAGAGATATGAGGGTCTCCATGGATCTCCCAAAGTCGATTCCAAAGTGTTTGGGGATAATTAATGTCTGATACAACACACATAGTGTCAAGATCAACACTAGAACATATAACCTCTACAACATGATCACTGATAATACCCCATGTTGAGAAACTCCCTAATGTACATCTAGTGTAAGTATGAGTCCATATTGATAAGTAAAAAAATCAAGTCGCCTAAGATGTGTCAAGATGTTATTTCACCAAGACTCATAATTATACTTTTCCAAGTTGATCTCAGAAGGATGAATAGAAAAAACCATGATACTTCCTCAAATGATATAATCAAAGACTAATAACCTCATAACATATAAAGTAGATCAAATGATATCATCCAATATAAACCGATCCTTTCTAGGTTCCAAGATGTCCAAGTAATTAAGAAAAATGTGAAATCACAAAAAACTTAATAAAATGTACCTAGGGTAGATTCTAGAATAAGTTCATGAATGGATCTGAAGAGCTCTAAAATACCCTTCCAACACTGAGCTAGAATCGAAAAAAATGGAGATACAGTGAAAAATGAACTATGATCTCAGAAGTAAAAAATGAAGATCTAAGTTTGATTGAGAATAACAAGAACCAAAAAAAATTCCGATAGTGAGACTTGCACCACTAGAAATTAGATAGAACCAACTTTCTGACGATGTATTGTTTGCTTTTTTTTTAGACCATATGCACAAGTTATGCCAAATGAAAAAAAACAACTCCTTTAGAGAAAATGGGGCTAGGAGGGGGACATGAGGGCCATCCGTACAACATGACATCATGTTGATGTCAGTGAATATTCCAAGGAATATTTCATCACTAAAAAAATACCCTTTAAAAAATTTTTATGTTCGTTGATATTTTCTAGTACCTGTCAAAATCTTGGGAGGAATATTCCTCTACCAAAATATGCTATTTAGTAGGGAATATTCCCCATCGGATTGAGCGTGTCAATTTTTTGATGTGCCACCAATTTGTTTTGTGGCTCCTAAAAATTATGTCATCAGCCTTGTAAGCCGCAAGCGGGTTGTGTAGTGGTCAGGTGGCTGACATACCTACCGCAATAGGTACACCCTATTGTGCAAGGTATGTCACTTGAAGAGCAACAAATTTTTTGAAAATTTATTAAAGCTTTTTTTTGAGATTTTTTTTTAAATTTTGTAGAAATTTTTTAGAACAAAGAAAAAATTACTTGCATGCTCACCGAGGCAATGAATGCAGTAGGGGTCATGCGAAATTCTATATGGAGATTCCTACTAACTTTTTTTTTTTAATTTCACCAAATTCACTGAAATGATGGGTAATCTTAGTATTTTTGGTCATTTTGGATGCAACAGTGATGTCTATTTCACCCTAGGATGTGCCAATTATCCCTTAAGGTTGGATCTCTCAAATTTTGGATAGGAAGTCATAGATCTAGTGCTTTGATGCCATGTTGGAGTTGATTGTGAACCCCACAACTCCTAGTGATCCTCGAAAACCAAAATGCCTATTACAAATGAGAGATCAAAGCAACTGATTTTCTATGCAACCAAGAGAGAAAAGATTGAATCCACACAAATATCACATAAGTATATATGATATTGAGATTCACCTGCAATTGCAATTGAATTGAATGGGATTGTATTGATTACAATGAACATGCATGCTTATAAAAGCATAAAAAAGAAAACCCTAGATGAAGATCACATTAGATTTTGATAAGTGTCTTAATCTCATGAAATTAGACAATTTGACCTATAATTAGTCTAATCTAATAATGAAAAACACTCCTAAGTTTAACTTAAGTAATTAAAGTATTAAGGGTCTTAATAATTGATTAATGATTAATTAATTATAAAGTGTTTATCCTAATTAATCCAACAAAATGGTGTTGGCAAAGCGAAGCTCCCAAGTAGTGGCCTCATACAAGTGGCAATAGAAGTAAGTCAACTAGCACCCACAGATGTGAAGAAACCAGAATGTACAAGTTATGGAATTATTCCACCACTTAATCCATCAGACAATGTCTTGTAGGGGACATGGCTCAAGATCCCAAACACACTGGGTGACCTTGTGATTGAGTAGAGATGTGTTAAGGAAGAATTGAGTCTTCATAACTTTAGGAGTAGCAACTTGACATTCGATGTGAAACTATATGGGAAAGTGATCAAACAAGACAACTTCCACTAGTGATTCAACAAGGAATAGCAACAAAAAAATATAAAGAAGGCTTGCACCGAAACCATGACATGATCAAGTTGCTTTATAACTTTGTTTGTCCCCAACCACAATTTGGTCCACATGTACCAAGGTGAATGGTCAAGATGAAGGATGGAATTAGGGTAAAAAAGACCTAATTTATTGCACATATAAAACTAAGCCTCTCTTTTGCTAGCTATCAAGTGTATGGGCAAGGTGCCAAATTTATTATGGGGCATTGTCGATGATGTTGAAATCCCCACACAAGACCCAAGTGGTGATTGGCATTAAATCGATTATCCAATGAAAATGATAAAATATTTTAAAAACATCATTAGAAGCATAAACAATAATCACCTCAATGGAATTTGATTATTCACATGGAAAAGAGCCCAAAAAACTTAATTAGTGGGGTCACATCCATGATCAATCAAAAGTTGATGCTGCGTAGGTGAGAGAAAAGTGACAACTCCATCCTAGCCAACCTCATAGTTAGAACAAAGAGAGAAATTGGAAGGTCAAATGATATTACATGGAAAAAAGAAAAAAACTAGACACTTTGACCTCCTAAAGGAAAAGAATGTCTAATTCTGGGAATTTAGCATGAACATATTGAATAGAGTATTTTTGAGGGAGGTCTATGAGACCCATCACATTCCAAGAAATATAATTCATTTAACGATCAACAAGAATTTCCTCGTTATCCAACCTATCAAGGGTAAAATATTTATTATGAACCATAGTGTTGTTAGGAGCTGCATAGCTACAAATTTAAACATTAAGTTGACCCAAATGTTTGAGTCACAACACAAACTCACCTTCTTCCAAACACGCCAATGGGCTATGAGATCTCCTTTGGCCCACCACAGGTGGGGAAGTATGTTGAGTTTGCATAGACAAAGGTTGCAGAGCAATCAGGTGGGCATTAGAAGTTTTTTCATGTCCAAAATAGTTGTGTCAACTAACTTTGAAACTTGTGGAACTAGAACTCCTTGCCTTGAGGGTTTGGATGCTGATTCAGAAGTGCTAGCACTCTTGGTCTTGCAGTTAACTACGGTAGACCAACCTACCTCATTTGTAGGATTTGGCAGCTTAATAGAGGGTTGAGGAGCAAGTTTAGGATATTGTGAAAACAATATACAATCCTTGATCTTATGATCAGAGGCTTGACAATGATAACAAGTGTTTGAGATATTAATATACTAAATTCTCTATGAGTAACAGGTCTAGTTGATTTGAATACCCACAGCCTCTTTGAGCTCCTTTGAAAGATCAGCCTCAACACAAATACAACAATAAGGGTGAGCCAAAGAAAAAAAATTGGGTTCTACACAAATGACAGAACCCACTAAGGAGGTAATTTGAGTGGAAATGTTCCAAAAAGGCATAATCAAGAAACATACCATCACCTTCATTAATTATACTCAACCAATTAAACAACTTTCTAGTAAAATTATTTTTATTAAATATGAAAATATAAATATAATTTTAAAAAATAGACAACAATGAAAAAACAAAAATAGAAGACAACATAAATGCCATAGAATTTCCAATCTCCATAAAGCTCCCACCCCCACTTAATTTCCACCTAGAATCAGACAGAAATATGTAGTAAAACAAAAAAAATACCATATTTGATAGAGACAAAGATAGAGAGAAATCGGGGATCCTCTGCCTGATTCAAAGGATAGGGATTCTAATCTAAAAAGAAAATGTTATAAACAAATACTGTAATTCAAACTTGTATGTACAGTAAAGACAAGCTCTGAACTCTTATTATTGTCTTTATTATCTTATTTCAGATAAGATGAGCTTTTCCATCCACTTGGATTCCTTTCCACCAGAAGAACCAACTTGAAAGATCACAAGGGACGCGAAATATTCATTTCAACACTGAATTTGTCCGCAGTTCTCTGATGATGGTGACAGCGTATCAATCACTTGTAAAGTACAATAATTAGAAACATCACCTAGAGGAGCAACTGAATGGCATAACTTGTAAAGAAAGAGAGGTCCATTCAGTAGCAATATTATAAGAAATAGGTTAGAGTGTTCGGAGAATAGGGTTTTATATAATAGAATATTTAGAATAAAATAGAAAGTTTTTAATGATTATAAGATTAAAGATAGTTAATCTTTTGTTATTTATTTTAATGATGGATTTTTTTGTTTTTTAACTTTTTTTAGTCGACTTAACAAAAAAATGTTTTTTAATTATTTATATATTTGGTTTTCATGTCATTATAAGTTTGGCATTGTAAAATAAAGTGTTTCTCTAACTCAACTATCTAGGTTGTGCAAAAGACGCATATCCTCTCTTTCCATTTTTTTCAATCTCTTTCATGTACATATTTCATATCAAATATGATGTGAGTTAGTTATCAATTGGGCTAATAGTAGCTTTGCTCTCCTCCAAGAGATATTTGTTGGGTTATGTAGGCATTTTGATGGTGATGAGTGTAGGGTTAAATTTATCATGGTATTATTTCATCTTTCTCCCTAACATCTTTTTATATTGTCTTGTTGAACTTATCCATAACAAATGTCTTTAGTCTTTGTTATTATTTGGACATGCATTTTTAAGTTGATATTATATTTTTACACCCAATTATTGTTTTGTTTCATCCAAGTCTTATTTCATTGGATAAAGAAATCTAAGAAGATGAAATTTTAATGAACTTCCTATTGTTTCTTCATAATATACATGTGGGTTTTGTATAAGGGATTTATCCAAATGAATAAAGAAATCCAATAAAATGATGTTTTGTTGAAATTAATATTTTATCTGCATAGCCATCTAAGGAGACATGTATTGTTCTCAAATTTGAATCAAGTAGATTAGTCATGTTTGTATGCTCAATATATAGAAATGAAAAAAGTAAAAGAGTGTGTCCCCTTCAAAGACAAAAGAGAAACAAGGTGAATCAAAAGCCAAAGGTAATTTGGGGAAGGTACGATTGGTTATTTTTCATCTACTAATTATAGGTAGTATTGTTACTATTACGATGTTAATGGGCATAGGAATGAAAAATATTGAAAGTGTACCATGGAGAAGAAAAAAGGAAGAGTAAGAAGAATATGAATTTATTTGAAGGTTAAAGTAGAAGATAATTATGATATTGATGAGAAAAAAATAGAATCCCACTTTATATTTTCTTAGCTTAGGTGGCAATAAGGGGCAATATGACCATAAGCATAGTAAAAAAATTCATATCAAAATTTAGATTAAGAAGATAAAAGTTGGTGTAGTTGAGATTGGGGAATTCTAATGAATAGCCCAATCACATAGTCAAAACATATATTGAACACAAAATTAATGTTTTGAATACAAATGAAATGAAACCTTAATATTTGGCAATAGAATTCTAATACAAGAGTACAATCAAAGTGTTTCTTGTTCTCTATAATTGTTCTAAAACTCACAAAAGATCCCAAAATTCTTGCAATGATCTTCATTTTATTCATTGATAGCTTGAAAGTTGAATTAGATTCAATCTTGGTCATTACAACCAACAATCCATTGCAAAAACACTGAAGTACACATTGGAAGCCTACAATTGAAATAGCAAGTCAAAAACTTGCATATGCAGTTGCAAGAAAAAATCTGCAATTGGCTACGTCAAATGAGAGATCCAACTTTGTCTAAATTATTGGGTGGTAAAACTCCACAACTTGGAAATGGTGACATCATCATCTTGTTGAAGTCAATTGACATCAAGCTAACATTATCAGTGGAACTATTCATCTAAAATGGTACATTAACTTGTCAATATTTTGTGCACTTGATTTTACTTGCAAAAGTTTAGATGACCATGATGGGAGCATCCAGTGGTGTAAGGGCAATCTTGCATCACCCAAAAATAGTTAAATTTCAATTTTCTTAGTTTTAGATGTTTTACATTTTTGATACCCTTTTCGTCATAATGAAATTCCCAATTTACGGTTTTTATTTTCTATCCTGGGTTGAAAGATATTGCAGTTTTAGTTTCCCAGATTTGCACGAAAATATTCTCGAGTTAGATTTGAGGCACTTAGAGTTCCCGAATGGCCCAAAACTTCCCAAAATTGGCATAGCAAATTTCGAGCGTTATTGATTTGAGACCTTTCCAATGGTTCAAACGGTTTGCAAATCAGAGTCCTGGATCAAAAGTTATGGCCCCAAGAAGTTGGCACTTTCTAGAAGATACAATTGCAAATGTTCTTTTGAAATTTGAACTTCAAGTTATAATTTTTGGTGCCAAACCACCTAAACTCAAATTTTAATGTTGTTTTGGCTCCAAACTAAAGAGGAGCTCTATTTATGGTTTTTCTAATTTTGGGTAACTTTTGGAGACAAGTTCGCATATAAAGGGTTATTCTGAGCTTTCGTAACTTGCATGTGTTGTAGAACTTGGGGATTTGAGATCCTCTGCATGTAAGAAGCTCCATTTTCTGAATAATAAAATTATTCTCTTGTTTGTGGTTTTCTAAGTCTCTACATGTAAGAAGCTCCATTTTCCGAATAATAAAATTATTCTCTGTTTGTGGGTTTTTTCTAAGTCTCTGGTTGTTTCATCAGACCATGTCAAACTTACAATTTTTTATGGATATGGAATTCCCAAAAGTGGTATATGAGCTATGAATTCCCGCATGCTAGATGACCTCAAATTTCTTGCAAGCAAAGTGATTTGGAATCTCTCGCAAGTGTGAAAGGACTCATCGGTTTAGGTTTTTCAAGGGAAGTCATTGGAACTAGCTAAAAGAATTTGGGTCAATATAAAAGTACCCAATTCATTTGGCTTAGATATCTCCATGAATGCATACAAACCTATCAATATTGGTTATGTAGACAAACACATTGAAACCAGTCCAATACTTTGAAACCTAATGAAAAATGGGTTCAATAACAAATTCTCACAAAGCTTGATGTAGAAAAAACATCCACATATAGAAAGTGCAACTTAGCAGCCCAAAATTTTACAACTAGTAATACACCAAAATCCAACAAATTCATAAATTAGCTGAATTTTATCCACTCTTCACCAAATTGGATGTGTAGACACCCATTAAGCTTCTCTATACAAGGTGACATCATTAAATTCCTAAGTTACTTTTGAAATTCCTCCTAAAAACCTAGCCAAAGCTACTCTACTAGAACCAAAAGCAATTGAATTGAAAGAAAATATTTTTGTTTGATACAAAATTACACTTGGACCTAGTTCTGCATCAAAATTAGATGCTCTTTTTAGTTATTTTTCTTGATGTAATATGATTTCTAAGAAGTTAGTGGAGAAGCTTGAGTTGAAGGAATATCAACAATACAAAATCTATGAATTGTGTTGGATAAAATAGAAATCATAATTATCTATCACTAAACAATGCAAACTTAAGTTTGGTGTTAGTCAACATTTTGTTGATGTGGTTGATGTACATGTGATTTCTCTTCGTGTATTTGGTGTAGTGTAGTGTTTTGAAACCCATACATGTATATCAAAGATAAGAGGGGCATCAAATACATGTTAATAAAATATGGGAACTTGGGCTTTATAATTAATGCTTAAAGTGGAAAATTGAGGATTTCCTTGGTAAGTGCATAAAAAGAAAATAAGTTAATCAATGCTAGTTGTAAAATTTGTCCAATTATTTTAAAATATTAAGAATTATTGAGTGTAAGAATTATTTTGGTTGATTTACTAATCAATATAAAATAAAATGAAAATTTTGTGGGTTTAGATTCAAGGTACATGTCAAGCTAGTCTAGAAAGGTATTGCCCTGCAAGATTAAGTGGTGTATAAGAAACAAGGTGATGGAATCATTTCCTTGTTTAATGATTTTTCAATATTTTGGATACTAAAAACTTCATGTTTAGGGAGGTGTAATCATTATGAATGAGTTAAGTTAGTGATATAAAAAATCTTATTTGCTAAGATATTATCATTAATACTTTCTATTACTATACACTCTTGAAGATTTATCTCTTAAGGATACATTAACAAAGTTTTGGAAGATCATATTAAATCATATAATAAGAAATATAAAATAGGGTTTGAGTAATCCTAACACTTAGAATGTTGGTTACATGATGAAACACATTTACTAGTTATGGTTTTTTTAATTACTAAATTT
This sequence comes from Sequoia sempervirens, assembly GCA_007258455.2. Classification (NCBI taxonomy): domain Eukaryota; kingdom Viridiplantae; phylum Streptophyta; class Pinopsida; order Cupressales; family Cupressaceae; genus Sequoia; species Sequoia sempervirens. The sequence continues at coordinate 16,914 of VDFB02290890.1, forward strand.
GTCACTATGAAGTCCATAGATGTTAGATAGGTTCAATCAAGGTGAAATTCATCACCATGTGGTGGGGTCATCAAAGAAAGGTTTTTCTATTAATATGACCTTACAAGGATTGAATAAATTGAAACATTCTAAATTCACAAGTTTTAGTTGCTAAATAATATTAGGATCCTTTCCTATGTTTCTTGCAGCTCATGTTCAAAAATACCTCCAAGAGAGGTCATTTTTAGAAAGTCCACCTTAATCTTATCTTAGCAAATTAAATTAGCTTAATTGAGAATATTTTTCTTCAAGCTATGAGTCTTAGACCTGAGTTAAATTTTTATTAGGGAAGGTAATAGAAATTACAAGGCTTGTGTGGTGCTTGTACATTGTTGTTTTTGCAAGACAACTCCATGAGGGCCTCTAGAAGATAGTAAACCATGATAATCAACCATGGGAGTATGACTAGATTCTCATCCTATATGTGGGTATCTCCAAGTTATTTACTATTTTCTACTTCATGTTTTTATGTTCTCTTCTCTTTAACTTGTTTAGGCATGCTTTCTTTTATGTTATTTACATTAGAATTGGTGCATATGAATTATTTTTTCTTATTTTACACTTGAAACAAGAACTCAATTACTCAATGCACATTTAGGTCAAATAATATTCAAATTGATGAATTATATAATGGATGATCCTCACTAATTATAGATAAATAATATAAATGTATTTATAATTATATGGTCATGGTGTTATCATGTTTGTGATCCAAAAATATTTGAATTAAACACTCATTAATAGATTAATAGTTGGTTGTTATTTTAATATTTTTGTGAGTATATGCCTAAATGTAAGGTAAAAAAAATTGCATTGATTTTAGTTGTCTTACCACATGTGTATTTTTACCTCTTTTCTTATCCCCCTCTATTGTTATCCTAGGTGATCTCCTAGTTTGGTGTGTACCAGCTTAAACTCTTTTATATGCTTAAATTTTAATTATCTTATTGGTATATTAGATTCCTTGTTCCTATATTTTGACCCCTCACCCAAGCTTCACCTTGCCACTTTTTATTTCCTGTGATCAATATATTTGATTAGATGATGTTCCTTAAACCTAGTGTAACAACCACCTTTGAATTCCTTAAATCTTACTTTTTAAATATCTTTGCAACTAGGAATTGCCAACCTTAGGTGGAAAACTTTGTTCTTGACTATGCAACATTTGTCTATGGATATATCCACCCAAGATCAAGAAATTTAAAGGCAAGCACAAAGAAATCGAAAGACCAAAATGATAGAATAATAATATTCTATTCAAGGATGTAATATGCAATTTAAGAGATACTCAACATTGAGATACAAGTAGATATATATAGGATACACAACCAATATATGTTAATGAACAAACCAATTTGGAATAAAGAAGATGTAATCATATGTATGCATAACATCTCCATCAAATTGAGAAATTATGTCACATGATGCAAATATAAACTAGACCTAAGTAGATACCTACCTAAGCAATTTTATCTTATTTTGGCTATATAATATTTTATAAGTTAACTAAGTAAATAAATAAATAAATAAATAATACAAATTAACACCCCTAATAAGTAGCTTCTAGGTCGGTACAAAATATGGAAAAATGGATCTTGGTAAATGTGTAATCATGTTAGGTACTATGTATGAAATGATCCCCTCAACAATAAGAGGAGAAAACCATGTTGATGTATAAAGTTTCCAAAATAAAATCAAGAGTCTCATGCCTAACTAAATAAGATGGCATATAAAAACCATGCAGATACAAATGTATAACAAGAATCAAAGACAATAATGGAGAGGTAAAAATTGTGATGGAACTATCATCAAAGAGGATATAGATGTTCTGAATTGTATCCTCCAATATATGTAGTATTCGTCCCAAGGAGTTATCTATTATATGTAGTATTCATCCCAAGGAGTTATCTCTACAAAACAATGAATGTGAACCTACAATGAATCATTAAAATTCCTATTATAAGCAACACTAAAATTGAAAGAAGTAAGATAAGATGGAGATGACATCTTAGTTCCTATCATCTAAGCATATTTATCATCATTGAATTATGTTTCTACATAATATGTAAGAGAACCTAGGATATACTTGAGTTGGTCTCAATATATTGAATCATAGATAAAGAAGAAGACAAACACTTTGACCCTACAATATTAGACGTAGGGGAAAAAAATCCAATATGAGTCTTTATAAAAAGAGAATAAACATCAAGAGAAGTCTCTATGAATTTTTTCTTAGGAACACTTTTCACAAAGAATGTAATGAAGAGTTCCTCCAAGTGCACTTTTTGGTGATGTCAAAAGTTCCTCCAGGAACACTTTTTGATGAAGAATGTAATGACAAGGTCCTCTAAGTGCACTTTTAGTGATAAATGTAATAAAAATTCCTATAGATAAAATTTTGGGGATGAATTTCAAGTAAATCTCTTTTAGCACATATTCAATATGGATTTTTCATCTATCTTTATATGCTTCATATTAGAACCTTGACATAAGTTCATAGAGAAAATAAGTCATATTTCAAGCATGAAGTTTTCACCACACAAAAAAATTTGATTGTTTAGCATATCATCATGACTAAAGGTTTCAAAGCTTTTTGAGAATATCTATCATAACCATAAAGGAGGAAAAGCTTCATCAAAATCATCCAAAGTTTCCTATCTTGAATTATATTTTTAATTTGTAATAATTCTTGCACTCATGCAATCAAGCTATTCCTAGAATATTTCAATCAACTACATTCATTAATTTTAATGCAATTCTTTGTAAATAAAATAAATAAATACCATTTGTACTTAGATTTGGGAAGCTAATTTCAAGCCTTCATATTATTAAAATTGTTCTTCACATAGTTATAACTATTTATGTTCAAGTTTATTTTATGTTAATTACAATTTGATATTATTATAATATTTTTTTTACAAATCCTACAACTTTGTGTGTAATAATTTCATGCTTAATGTGTCTGTGTGTATTTTGATCTTATCTCACTTATGTTTTTTAATCTTTGTCTTTGATTGAGAACCATAAGTTAGATTTCTTTTGCAAAAGATAAATTTATGAAGGGAAATTTGGTTCATCTCAGAAAGAGCATCTAAGATTAGTAGTGCCTTTGATAACATTCATTTCTTCATATTACCTCAAAAACACGTACTACTATGCCATAAAGCGGAATCAGACATAGTTCATTTCCCACCATTAATCCTTAGAGGAAATTTAATGCAATTTTAGATCTTTCAAGATCAACCAATTTCAACAACAAGCATTAAATAGATTCAACAAACAAAACCATTAAACACGAAAGATTGAACTAGAAGACATGAACACGCAGATTTATCTGGGGAAAACCATTTTGAGTAAAAAACCCCACACTCCAAAAGCATAGACCCATTATATTATTCAACAACAATTTACAATTACAATACAATTGTAAGCTCTAAGCCTTTACATGGAGATGTACATCTTGTTCCATTTGGAGAAAATCCGTCAACATAACCCTTTTGGATTCAATCTCATCTCTACTCTTTGTTCAATACTTCACCACGTTACTATGCACTATAGAATTCTATCTCTATATATCTCTCTTCTCTTTCATGTTGATTTAATCTACATTTTTGTAGTAATGTCTCATTGGCCAACGAGCATTGAGATATCACAAGTAGTTACATGGTTATCAAAGAATTCAACTATCACCTTCAGGTTGAAATCCTCTATCCAATGAACACGTTGATTCACAACAATGATGTGAAATCAATTAATGAATTTTTTCCATGCATCACCATCTAACTCCTCCATTATTACATTCATCCTCCAACAAAGTCATATCAAAATTTTGAAGGGACGAGGAATTAAGTCCCTCCAATTCTTCATTGTCACATCGGCATGCTTGTTGATTACTACTATTACTGCCTCCCATCATATCATCGAGGGGACGAATTAGAACCTCCCATCAACACACAGAAGTCCCACCAAAAAAAATTATAGCATTAACTGTGGTCCCCACCACCAACGTAACATCCATTTCACTATTGTAATGCTAACGACACCAATGTTTGGTCCCACCTTAACAACACATTGTAGATTCACTCCATCGGAACATGGAGGAGACGACAATCCATGTCTTGGAAAAGTTGTATGGTCCCACCAAAAAAGATACAAAGCCTTGCATCAAGTTATTGAGGTGACTTCTTATGGACTCCCTTCGACAATATAATGTATGCCCAACGTAACTTCCTGGAAGTCATCAAAATGTCAAAGGGGTTGTCAAAAGACTCCCTTCAACATTGACCTGTCATGCCAATAATACTTCTCCTTACCACCAATGCAAAACCCTCCATTCGGATGTCAGAGAGATAGAATTCAAGGTCTCTCCAACATTGACATGTCTTCCCGACAATGTACCTAACACCAACCCGTGAAGAGCTAGTCACACCAGTAAGTTTGAGGCATTCTTCCTCAACATTCTCCCACTTGACAAAGAAATTACTAGCTTCTTCCAACACTTCAAGTCATTGTATCATCCTAGACACCTGCAAAAACATCCAATATTCCCACCATCTCAGGCACTAGTTCCAACCATCCTCCAAAGGAAAGGAACAAGCCATGGTGTATATGCACCATTCTAAAGAACACCAGCATTAGATCCAACTAATGGAAATGGCTACAAAATACGACCACCACTCCACTATGCTCACTACCTTTATAGAAAAATTAACAACATCAACTTCAAATCCCTCTACTGAACACAACCATGAAGACGTCCTTCATAAAACAAGATAGAACATCAGCTAGAACAACAACCAGGAAACTAACTACTCCCATCCAACTAATTAACCCACGTGACTAAAATAGCACCCATAGTAGGTGTTAATCCATTCAGTCACACATACCTCGAAAGGTATCCTCATCAGCAAACTCATGCCACCAACATAGCCAACCCATCAACTGCAAATACAAGCTCCATGTGCCAACTAGTTGAAGAAGACCAAACACATCCAAGAACTCTCACTGCATGGGTAATGCTAAATATAAAAAATATCAAAGACATATCGAGTCTACTAACCATAGCACATAGAAATTATAGTCATGTAGTACCAAGGACGATCCACAATGATCTATAAATCTTGCAACCAACTACTGCAAGAAACATCTCTCTCAAAAATCTTTCACAGCTCTCTCATGTTCTTCATATCCAACAAAAGAAAGAGATACACAAGCCTCCATGTCATCACCCAAGTGACAAAACATGACTGCAAACTAGTGATCACCATAGCTCCACATAGAAATCTCACATCTAACGTCATATGAATCTGAACATATAGGTGGAAGAATTGATCTAAAGAGAAAAATTTGCAAATCATAAACATGTAGCATGCCCTTCTACATACACATATAAATTCCAACTATGTAAAGTAAGATCTCCTTCACAACCCCAATGTAAAATCCATAACAACATCCAAACCCCATTCAACCTCAAGAGATCAAACATAACATATACATGTATCTACACAAATGTAAGCTTCTCAAAGAAGATCAAACTACTCCATTTCCCATCTCAGTAAATCAGCCCACTACCATCCCCTATGAACGTCATAAATGAAAATGCAATCCCAAGGAGATAACTATGATATCCATCTCTCATACTAAATCCTCCAGAATCATCTATTAGTAGCTCAAGATCCAAGTCTATGAAAGAAAACATAAAGCACTTAAGAGAAACAATGGTCATTACCTCTCAAGTGATAAGCCACCGAGTAGACCAAGAGTGGGAATGAGAATGCTCCTTCAAGATATGCAAGCCATCATGAATCCTCCAAGATCAGTATCCGCATAGGTCTTTGTTGAACTCATGTCCAACTAAGGTGTAGGCTCCTCAAACTTTTTGTTGAAATCTCATTAAGATTAACCATTTCAACAACACTTCTCTCATTTCAAGAGAAATCTAGCCTCGCCTCATTCTCCATGTATCAATGAGAACCTACAATCAATCATCTCATGCCAAACTCTAAATGCATCACTATACTATCACAAAGTTCTCAAGCATATGACAAATGCACCCAAAACACAGAGAATCGCCAGACCACTGTCAAAGCTCCAACCATCTGAAATAGGAACTTATCATGACATCATGATCTAAACATCCCCCTTAGGAGATCACATGCTTCAAGTGAACAAAACATGGTCTCAAGAGAAATGTATCATATCAAAAATATGATCACAATCAAGAGTATATCATGACTTAAAACAAACAAAATCTAAACCAACATCACCTATCAAGCACCAACACCTCAACCCAAAGAACATAGGAGTCCTCCATGGCTCTGAGATGCTACACATCTTCAAGTAGTGTCCATGCAAATTCAAAAGAACCCTTCTATAGCAATAGGATCTAAGAGCTCCTCCTAGTAACATCTACAATAGTAAAGAAGATCATCCATCACTAAGTGATGAACTCACAATCATTGTTTAAGCTCTCACTAAATCATGACAAGCAAGCTCTCCAAGAACCATTACCAAGTCATTGATAAAGCTCCTATTGAACCGTGACAACCAATCTCTCCAAGCATCATGAAAAAACATTTTCTAATCTAAAAATCCTCCAATTCCACACATTATCATGTTCATCTGACAACAATACCAAGTGGCACCAAGATCTCCAAACCAAGCAAAAATACTATCACTATCAAAAGCTTACACCAATCTATGTATCCAAGCTATTCATGACATCGTGATACACATGTTAGAGGTCCTCATAACCGACTATCTAGGTACTCAACATCATCCATCCTCTCATCTCAAAGCAACTACACAAATGCACAAGTGACCACAGACAAGGCCAACTAATAAGTTTACATCATCACAAAATAAAACCTCATGGATATAGATAGTCTACTTCCAAGTTGTCCCACAACAAACATGTAGGTAAAGACAGCCTGAAACATTGCACAACCCGTAGATCCAAACAATGTAATATGAGAACCCACTATCACATTGGAAACTACAAAATCTAAGATCTCAAAGACAATAGTCATGTAGATCACATGACTCAGACACTAAGTCAAGCACAAATCTGATTCACCAAACAAGTCCACAACCCAAGCACCATAATCAAGGAATCCACCAAGCATCACCACAAGAATAATAAGTGACTAATCATGTACCAACACTCCCATGCAGAGAAAGAATATCACTTCCTCACACCATGCATGAAGCATGTATGAAAAGATGCAACTATCTCATCCAGTAACACCCCAAAAGCCAAGGTCTAGAAACTAGCTTAACTGTAGCTCCACAAACCACAAGTTTTTCTGGACCGTGTAAAACTTGCAAAACCACTGTGTTTAAAAAAACCCATGCGCATCCACACCCACTTCACAATTGGACGATTCAAAAGTCTGAAACAAAAAATACCATATTGTTTAAACCAAAATAATGGATTATTATAGATGAGCATAACCAAATATTTTTATGAAATTTTATAAAACCCTCAGATCTAAGGAACATGAATTCAAGTCATGCTAGTACAAAGCATCCATAACAGGAAAAGGTAGTTCAAGAAATCCAGGCCTGTTCAATCCAACTCCGCAACCACCAACAAGTACATGCATATGAGAGAGACAAGCTATTGCAGAGGCTTCAAGATAATCCAATGATCAACTCCAATAGCTTACATGCAATCAGGGTAAAATAATTTCTTCCAATACTAGGAAAAAACACCCAGCATAAGCATATTACTCCATAGCTGAAAAATAACCCAACCTTCTCCTATCATCAAGGAGCCTCTCACATAGACACCCAATATGAAATATTTGTTGCAACACAACCACAAAGCAAAAAATCCAACCCTATGCATCAGGGTTATTCTGATATCAACTACGAGCTTCATATCACAACATTTTAATATGACCAACTCCATTTTCTCTATCTTCACCATCTTTCAATATGTGTGTTGCCTCATTAAACTAAAACAAAAAAGGAAAACAACTTCCCCTCACCAAAGGATCAATCTTCATTCAATTCCTTCAAATTCCCTCAAGCTTTCCAGACTAAGAAATCTTCACTGAAGGAATACCTAGAACCAAAAAACACCGGGAATAACCAAATCCCAAAAGATGGCTCTGATATCATTAGAAGGAAAATTTGGTTCATCTCAAAAAGAGAATCCAAGATTAGTAGTGCCTTCAATAACATTTATTTCTTTAGATTGCCTCAAAAAAATGTACTTCTATGCCATAAAGAGGAATCAAACATAGTTCATTTCCCACCATTAATCCTTTGAGGAAAGTTAATGTAATTTTATATCTTTCAAGATTAACCATTTTCAACAACAAGAATTAAACATATTCAACAAACAGAATCATTAAAGATGAAAGATGGAATGGAAGACATGAACACACAGATTTCACAACACAATAGGCAATTAGCGCTAACTTTTGTGTCGGATTTTAGTGTATTTTGAGTCATGAATTGAAAATTTTGGTTGGCACTAAACTCGACAAAAATAGGCATGGTCAGTTTGGCATCAGATTTTGTGCCAACTTTTCCACTGGATTTAGTGCCAGATTTAGCACTAGAAAATCATAGCATCTCCGTTAGCACCAAAAATAGCACCAAGAAGTAACATTGGAAATTGCGTCGAAATTGGCGCCCAATTTGTCTTTCGGTTTTGCTTCCATGTCTACTCCCATTTTTGCTTCTAGTTTTGCTTCTAATTTTGCTTCTGGTTTTTCTTCCAATTTTGCCTCTTTTTGCTTCTGGTTTTGCTTTTAGTTTTTCTTATTTTTCTTAAGTTTGCTTTTAGTTTTGCTTCCATTTTTGCTTCTAATTTTTCTTCCGGTTTGCTTCCATTTTTGCTTCTAGGTTTGCTTCCATTTTGCTTCCAGTTTTGCTTCTAGTTTTGCTTCCACTTCTTGCTTCCAAATTTGCTTCCAGTTTTGCTTCCAGTTTTTCTTCTGAAGTTTTCTTCCAATTTTGCTTCCAATTTTCTTCCAAGATTGCTTCTAGTTTGCTTCTAGTTTGGCTTCATTGTTGCTTCCTTTTTTGCTTCTAAAAATGCTTCTTGTTTTCCTTCCATTTATTAATTTAATAGGTTTTATTTCAATTTAATTAGTTAAATATATCATGCCTCTTAAATAACTCATATGATTATAGAGTAATTAATTTAATTATTTAACATATAATTATTGTAACATGATCATCATCTATAATTAAAACAAGTAAGTCAAATATCTATAATTTAATTGAATTTGACAACATCCATCCTAGTAGTAAATTAAAATCATCATACTTAATAAATATTCATCCAAAAATCATCGACCACTTATAATTTATATATAAATTGACAAGTCAATACTGATAGGATCATCATCATATATAACTAAAACAAGTGAAAGTCAAATATGCCAGTACATCAAAAACATGTCAAAATGATACATGTCCAATAGTCGACATAAGTGAAAATGATACATGTACAAATTATATAAATAAAATTAATAAATTGTGTAACTCAAATTGATACAAGTCAAGATGATACATGTCCAAATGATATAGTGAAAATGATACATGTCACTATGATACAACTCAAAAATATAGTACTGTAGGTCGTGAAAATCATACATATGATAGTAACCATGAAAAGAGTCATCATAACAATATATCAGCAATGATCCATGATGTAATCTATATGATCATGAATGTCACTGGTTACAATCACCAACTGTCTCATCATCATCATCATCACATCGTCATCATCGTCATCATCGTCGTTGTCATCATCATTGTCATCGACCTCAATGTCTTCCATATCTACATCATCATCATCCTCTTCCATGTGATATGTACTAGCAAAACCAATATTTTGTGGATTTCTATCATGTTGAGGATCATCTTAATCTTCTAGAAGACCTGTGTTCTACAAAGAAAAACATTTAAAATGAAAAGATATTATTTATTTCATGTAATAATTTATTTTTTTGTTATATATCTAACATTACAACATATGAGATGAAACCATAATCATATTACATCATATCAAAGTGCACATACCATAATAAAATTTCAAAAAAGTTATAGGTAATACTGGTGAGTTAGGAGAAACTTCAGCTTTAAAAAACAAAGCCAATTAGGCTGGTAGACTTGTCGATCAGGCCAACATTTGGTGGAAGAGGAAGAAAGATGACTGGAACTGTGGAGGCCCACCATAATGGATTTTAGTATTCAACCATGAGAGTGGAAGAGAGAGTTGATATCTTGTATCAAAACATTAAGCATGCATTCTTCCAGCCAGCAGAGAAGGAGATGATTACTTTGCTTCATTTTCATTTGCATAACCATATCACGACGTGGGAACCAGGAAAGCCAAGGATGTCCAATTTTATGTGGAGGTAATGAATGTGGTCCAAACTTTAGGAGGGGCAAGAAGATAAATGTATGATCTTGATGAAATTGAGGAAGAACAACAAGAGAGGGATAGGAAAAATAAAATCAATACAAAGTTTCAAGGATTTTTCAAACGAGTAAGGGAGCTATGGGAGCAGCCTCATCTAAAATATTTTGAACTAGAGTTTGATATACCATTTAGAGAGCTCGGTTTTCATGGAGTTCCTTTCAAATCCTCTACTTTTATTGTTCCTATGGTAAAGTGTTTGGTAGAGTTGGGGGAATTACCTTTCTTAGTAATCGCTATTATTGAGATTGAGAATTGTCAACCTTGAGAGAGTAGGACTTGGGAAAAATGAATTTGATATGGCTATTGTTTTCAAAGACTTCAAACAGGATGTAATCTGCATGTGTGTCGTTCCTCAATATTTTCTTGATGGCATCAAGGAATGATTGAACTCCATGGATATAAAGTATTATGAAAGCTGGATGAACTTGAACTAGCGGCCAATTTTGAAGACTATTACTAATGTTCCTACATATATATATATTTATTTAAATCATATTTCTTCTTTTAAATTTATAAATAAAAAACTAAAAATTAAAATTCAAAGAAACAATGGAAACATTTACAAATCTCTAAATTGAAAATGAATTACCTCATTGTGGCCAGAGTCTGCCGACAATGCTCACTTCCTTCTATTGCTTGACATTTTGAGGCGACCTAGGGAAAATTATTTTCGTCCAGTCTGTGCAGGCAAATGAAGTACACACTATCAAGTATGAAAGTTTTTGTCTAGTTTGTGGTATGAAATTTTTGTTTTGTCAGAAAATATGTTTTTTGGGTTTGCTTAGTGTTGATAACCTAGGGTAAATATGTTCATTGACTTTGCTTAGTGTTGATAAGCTAGGGAAAATATGTTCACTGGATTTTCTTAGTTTTGATAACCTTATCATGAAAAATCTTTCATAATGCAATCTTGCATGAATTTTTCATGGCATCAATGAATATGGCGCTACTAGGAAAAACCAAATAGTTTCTAGGTTTATTATTAGTAGTTGCTTAGTAGTGACCGACCCAATTCCTAGATTTTCCAAGCAGTTCACTATTTCCTTGATACCCAGGTTAGGGAAAGAATACAGAGGCATCCTAGCTTCGTGCTATAATATTTTGAGCCAAATTTCAAATGGGTAGGGTAAAATTTTTTGTTGGTTTCTCAAAGGTTTTATAATTTATAATGATGGGACAATTTACAAGTTGCCTAGACAGGTTAGGCCACGAACCAGTAAACAATCACGAATTCAAATGCAATACAAAGAGTGGTAAACAATCACAAATTAAACCAAGAAAAAAACATTGTAATATTACCTATGGTGTCACAAAATAAATCGAATTTCTCATCAGTTGTTGATAGCGCCTTGCTCTCTTCCTTCATGTGGCATTTTCCTTTTTTTGTCATCTGATTTCTTCCTTCATGTAGGAAATTTTTTAATTTTCAATTTTGGTTTAGTAGTCGATGCTTTAGTCAGCGTTAGTTAACACCAACTTTAGTGTTGAATTTTGGTCATTATTGTAACCTATTTGGGGAACCTAAGGGGGCACCAAGTGTGCCTAATTGAGCACCTATCATTGTTGTATAGTGACTATTTTCATTGTTGTGTATCACAGGATCTAGAGTGTTGGAAATAATTCCAACTCCTGCCTTGTTTTTGTGACCACCATTGTCCCATGGCTCTTTCATCAACTCAGTGCGGTAGAGAAGTTTTTACCACGATCCCACAAGGTGCTTCATCCTTCTTGGCGGTAGTGTGGTGAAAGATTATGTGGGGGCACGCAAGTCTTCCTTCTATTCCCGGCAGTGTTGCGGTGACTCCCGCAAGTCTTCTACCATTGGAATGCAGTAGTGTGGTGACCACCATTGTCCCGCGGCTCCTTCATTAGCTCAATGCGGTAGAGTAGTTTTTACCATGGTCCCACAAGTTGCTTCTTCCTTCTCTGTAGTAGTGCGGTGAAAGATTTTGTGGCAACATTTTTCTTCACAGAGGAGGCCATGGAGAGAGGACGTGGATGGGGTAGAAATACTAAATCGTTGAGAGGAAAGTGGGTAGAAATAGATGAGACAAAAGAATCTACAAATACAATAGAGGTAAGAAGAGAAAGCAACCTCAACCAAAGGAGGAAGGTGTTTATGAATTCACAAATACTACAACATAGAGGAGATATCAATATGTCAAATATATGACTAAAGTGAGGTTTTTTGTTCGATAGCATACTCGTTGAAATGATATAATTGGTGTACTAAACATTATTTACTATGTTGTGTATTATAGGAGCGAGACGAGGCCAAGGCAACAAATTGTGTCATATCAAATGAGGACACAATGAATGAAGCGAGACATTAGGTACTCAAATTTTGACTTAACTTAGGAAAAAATGATCTAATGGCATTATGTGATATGTCCATCTTTTTTCACAGTATTATTGAAATTTATAATTTATTATCCAATCTTGACATAAATTAATGCATGTTGTTGATTATTTTAGATGGAGATTGGAGCAAATGCAAAGCCTAAGCATTCAACTAGCAAAAGAAGAATATATGTATATGGACATGGACCTAAAACTATTAAATCACATAGATGATAGTGGGTGGAAGAGGATATGACAATGGATACTATAGACACAAAAAATTATTGCACTAAAGAAGAGGTAGGTCAGGACTATAGTACATGGGATGAATACTTTGAGAAAATTGTTGTTTATGGATGTTTTGTATGTTGTGGAAAGAAAAAATTCAAACGAGTGATTGTACAAAGACATTACATATATTATGAACTTCCAGTCGGTAGTATGGCTCCTACAATTGATTAAAACCAAAGAATAATAAATGAGTGTGGACTGATGTTTTATAAACTATGTTGTCAAAATTGTGTTTTATTTAAATTATTGTATAAATAAGGTAGTCTATAAAATAATGTTCCATTATTCAATTGATGTATAGATGTTCATATAACTTATATTTTAAATTTTTAAGACATATTTAATTATATTTCTTTGAAATTGATACATTTATCATTTATCCAATTGTTTCCAAACATTAAATAATGTGTGTGTTTGTTGATAGGTAGAATATTTTGATTTAACACATATTAATACCTAAGATCCAACTAGGTTATTAAGATTTGGACGGGATGATCCAAACCATCCTTTAAACCATACTAGAAAAAAAGAGCAAGATTGAAGAGAACACTACCATGTGAGAAATTTGAAGAGTTGATGAGAGTCGCATACACTTATGACATGCCACCTAGCCTTAATGGTGATGATCATGATAGTGAAAATGCAGTTCATAAAGAAGGATTGAATGAAATGCTTACAAGTTTCTTTGGGGATGGAACAATGATGACAATAATGATGATATGATTGATAGTAATGATGATAGCAAGGGTAATTACCACCAACGTAATGTTGATGATAACAACATCAAAGACTCCATCAAGCAAGCAACAAAGACACCCATGTTCAAATCGGGTGCAAGTAGAACCTCAAAAATGGCATGCACATTAATCTTATTCGAAATAAAGTCACTATTTGATTGGTTAGACAAAGGATTCACTACCCTACTAAATTGAGTTGAAATCTATTTCTTACTTTGCATTGCCAATTGGTGTACATAATTCATAAACATTCACCAACTTCGTTTATATTTCTTTAAGGGGATTTTAAAACCATATATTGTATATAAATAGTCCTAGTATAGATTGGCATATCAAACATGTTCATCATAAGTCAAACATTCAATTGATTTAATCTCTGGAAATCTTACAAGGCACTAAAAACTAAAATATTCCCTGAAGAGAATGTGTTGCAATCAACTTGCAGAGAGGCACGTCTATTGTTGGTTGAGTTGGGGATTGAATATAAGCAAATTCATTCATGTAAAAATGATTTCATTTTATATAGAGATGAATATCAAAACAAGGTAGAATTCCCTATACACAAAGAGAAGAGATATCGTATAGATGTACAAGGTCCTATAGTTCCAAAGAAGGTTTTACGTCACATGCCAATTATACCTAGACTTCAACGAATGTTTCGTTACAATTCACTAGCACAATTGATGGACTAGCATGCAAAGAACAGGAGTAAAGATGGATTCATGTGAATTCTGGCCGACTCCAAAGCAATGAAACACATAGAGGAAAAATGACCAAGAAAATTCAAAGATGAACCCCATAGTATCAGGTTTGGTCTTGAAATTGATGGAGTGTGCCCATTCTCTTTCCTAAGCTCAAATTATAGTGTTTGGCCTATCGGATTGATATTTTACAATATTCCCCCATGGATGAGTGTTAGAAAGGAGCACCTTATGTTGACTCTCATTGTTCTAGGAAAACATCAAGTTAAAAACATGGATGTTTATCTTGCGCCTTTTATTGATGAGATGCAACTGCTATGGAAAGGCATAAGAATGTATGAAATATCATGTCCTCCATCAAATAGGTCCTTCATGTTGTATGGTGTGCTATGTTGGACTATTCATGATTTCCCAGGACTTGGTGTTTGTTCTGGTAAGATAAAATATTTACATATTTACACTCATAATTTATTTTCATCCCAACTTTTATACATAGTTTTATACTAATTTTTTATGTTATTAACATTACTTATTGAATTGTAGGGCTTCAAACAAAGGGGATATTTGCATGTCCAAGATGTGTAGAACAATTTCAAGGGCATTATTCGAAATATCGACATAAATTTATTTATGCAAACAACAGGTTTTTGCTACCACTAGATCATAGGTTTAGAAATTGCCTGAAGAATCAATTTGATGGAAAAGTTAAAAATAGAGGCCCTCCCATGATTATGGGTCCAAGTGATTAACTTAAGAAGTATGAAGATGTTGAATTGAAAGCTTGGGAGGATTATTTTGATCAGGGGGATTCAATTGAAGAACCAGAACAAGTTGTAGTTAATATGCCAAAAGGAATGTAAAGGAAATCCATATTTTATGAGCTCCCTTACTGGAAGGATCTATTAATATCTCACCTATTAGATCCTATGTACATCTTCAAAAATTTCCTAGATTCTATATTTTGACATATATCAGGAAAAGAGAAGGACACCTTGTCTTCGAGGAGAGATATTGCTCTTTCACGTACCAAATTTGATTGAAAACATTTGTGGCCAAACAAGGAAAATGAAACATATGCAGAAGCTCCATGGATTTTGAAAAAAAAGAGCTAGACCAAATAAAAAATGTCATTTGTTCAATAAGGAAACCTACTGGCTATGGGTCATCATTGGCTAAATCTTTTATAGTTAATGGACATCACAGGATTTAAAACACATGATTTTCATAATTTAATGAAGGTATTATATATCAGCATTTAACATTTACTGGTAACATTGATTAAGCACTAAATTTATTTTGATATTTTGTTGTGTGAGAAAAAATTACTAATGACCTTTTCATAAATGTGTTTGATAGCATATCATGCCATTCAAAATTAGGGGGGATTCTTGTCATCCAGTTGACTTAAGAAATGCCATAAGTTGATTGTTAGCATTTACAAGGTATGTAGTTATATGAAACGTTCATATGTGACATAAATAGAGATATTATATTGCATTTTAATATATGACTAAAGGTTCATACTAATTTACTATTCTTATATTAGGTGGGTGACCTCCAAGGAGATCCATAAATTTGAAGTGCCAAAGTGGAAGAAGGAGATTGCAGAAATTGTATGTGTATTTGAGAAGGAGCTCCCTATAAGTTTCATGGACCTACAAGTCCATTTACTTATAATCCTAGTCGATGAAGTTGAATTGGTGGGTGTCATATCAATGAGGTGGATGTTTTTCTTTGTGAGGTATATGAAAACTCTTAAAAGATATGTCTGACAAAAGGCACATCTAGAGGGTTGCATGGCTAAAGGGTATGTATTTAATGAAGCATTTTTCTTCCTGTGTAAATTCCTTAGTAAGAATTTTGAAGATGGCCATGCATCTGGGATGAAGAATGAGCATTAGATATTATTGATGGAGAAAAACCACAATCTAATGGTGTTGAAGTAGAAATTAGTAAGTAAATTCATCATCAATGTGGTTGTTTTTCTTGCAATCATTAATTTACTCTATAATTTATTTGTCAAATTAACAACATGACATTTGGAGTTTGAAATAAACATGTTGACATGTAATAGGTGTAGACAAAATTTCTATACTCGATAAATTCATTCTGTACCACATGGACTTTATAAACAAATGGATTGATCTGTACATGATAAAAAAAGAGAGAAGTGTTAGAAGAAAGGAGACAATTTAAGAGATAGAACCCAAGGAATACTCCACTTCCCACTCATCTCCTTAGGGAATGGGGCAAAGATTGCACACTAGAATGGGTTACTAAACAAATTCAAAATCAAATAGAAGATGCAAGTACAGATTCAAACATAACAGAAGATGAAATTGACATGTCTAGAGGATGTGAAAGAAAGGTACAATTGGAATTTTACAAAATGTTGTTTCCTTATAGTTTTGATGGTATTAACTATTTTAATATTCGTCATTATATTTGTTTTCACTGAAATAAATGGTCTTTCACAGTTGAGGAAATATCCAACAATGTGGGAATATGGTCAACCTTATCGTGTAGAAAGTGTAGACATAAAGAGATGATCTGTCGATTGTGGCATCATGGTTGACTTCAAGCAATCCAGTCAATCAAGCTCAAAAGATAAGAATATAATTGAAGGGAATCTACAATATGTTGGGAAAATACAAGAAATTATTGAGTTGGATTACCACTCTTTTAAATGTTGTATTTATAAGTGTAGATGGTATGAAGCATTTAAGAGGACACGAAGACATGATACCCATAGTGGATTGTTTTCTATAGATTCCTTGTTCCTACCGGAGGATAAAGAGCCTTATATTCTACCAATTCATTGTGAGTAGGTATTTCTTTAAATCAAACAAGAATCAGTAGTGATCATTAATCTATTAATTCATAGTTTATTGTGAATATATACATGTGATTATTAATCAATAAAATTGTTATAATATACGTCTAATATATGTATGTCAGGTATTTTTTGATGAAGATATTTTGGACCCGAAATGGGTATTTTTCATACATTATGATCCAAGATTAAGGCATGTATTTGATGATGCATTAGTGGATACTGAGCAAAACAATGATGGCCAGCAAAATGAGAGACAGGGATTAGAGACCATCGAAGAAATTGGCATCCATGATGATTTTGAAGATGGTTATGTTCAGGCATAAGAAGACAACAATGCAGAGTTAGATGATGTTATGGAAGACAACAATATGGATGGTATAGAAAATGATGATCCAAATACATCTAGTAACAATATAGATGGTCTATAGTCAAATTTCAATGATGATGAAGATGATGCAGTTCAAGATGAGGATGATGATAATATTAAATACTTGAAAGAACATATGAACATTGGCAATGATACATTGGATGACATTGTAGGAGACAATAATGTTAATGACCAAGACTTCTAAATTTTTAGAATTATTTGCAATCCATGTTTAAAAAAGAATGATTCTTATGGCCTAAACTTTGAAATGCTTCAATAATATTATGTTGTACTTGGACAATTGAAAACCTATTTTATTCTCCTAGCAAGCTTTTTTATTTTCCATTATGATTCTAGACCAAACAACATTTACAAGAATGGCCCTTTACACCAATCTTAATTTGTATGAAGTTCACGAACCTGTTGTCAAGCAGTAAATTCCTTTCATAGACAAGAAATGTAAAGGCTTCATTTGAGAAAAGATAAGTAGTCTCTTTTTTAGGGTAATCCACATGCAAAAAGTAAAAAGCACATAAAAAAAAATTGTACAGTAGAAAATTGGATTCAATCAGTTATGTCTTATTTCACTTGAACACTTATCTGAAAGACATAGGGTATTCACCATGCATTTCTCTTAAAAAATAAAACATGTGCTTTCATTTATTTTTACTGTATATATCAGAAGTGATTGTTATTACATAATGATACACCGAGAAAATAATATATACAAAAAATGCAAAGAATTTTTTTGAAATTTAACATGCAACCTACTGTGTTGTGCTAAAAGGAATCAAGATTAACTGGGGCAAGAAATAAAAATAAAATTTTGATGATTGTACTTAAAAGTGAACAGGATATGAAAAGTGTGGACAATGATGGTGCTGAAATTGAAAACCCTGATTTTGATGACATTATTGTTTTATGTCATTAGAGATAAAGAGCACATACAATTTTATATACATAGAAAATTAAGATTTGAAAAAATTAAACTGAAAATGTAAACACTGTAAGATTTTTCTTTAAACAATAATTCACATACTCACAAAAAAGGGTGAAGCATTTTTTATTCAAACTTTGTTTTCTTTAATAGACATAACAATAAAAGAATATTTACAAGTACAAGAATATATACACTATTTCATAGAAAATAAGAAATGTTTCATAGAATATACAAGTACAAGAATATATACACTATTTCATAGAATTCTAAATTTTTAGAGTTATTTGCAATCTGTTGGGTCTCAAAAATGCAGGTTTGTAGACCATAAGAGGGTGCCAATCTATAAGAGGACTTTAATCCTTAATACAAACCAATTAAAGTAAATTATTTGAAAGGACTTTAATTCACACCTAACTAGAAACCAATCAAAGCATCCACATAGTAACAACAAATGTGTCCTGATAAATCTTGAAAAATTTAAACAACTTGAAAAGACCACTTTGGAGACAGCAAAGCAATAAATAAGCATGAAAATCGACATAGTAATTGAACATTGAAAATGGATTACGAGTTATAATGTATCTACTCCATTATATTGCTCAAAATATAAACATACATAACATGAGTTCTTTTGATATGAATAAGTGGATGAGATGGTCTAGTATCTATTCTAATGGATTAAAATGATGATGATATGATGATCAAAATTGGACCTTGGTTTCCCTATTTGTACTAGAAGTAACAAGCTTTAGGTTCATTCACAAAAGTTACATCGTTTCTTAACTAAATCATAATTAATATAACATAGAAACTTAAAAAGAGTTTATTGTTGGATGCACCACAGTCTGTTAATCATCAACAAGTGTCTATGACCACCTAAGATATGTTCAAGGCTCAAGCACCATGTTAATGTTTCCACAAAAACCAAACTCTAACTACCTCCTCATATAGCTTGTGCAAGGAACAAATTGACCTTTGACATATGATCAATGTATTTTTCCTGGGCATAAGTGTTTGCATTTTGTAGAGTGTTTTTCATTACATTCTCCAATCCAACAATCCTCTCGAGCTGCTTATGCATTTTTCTAAGTACCTCATCCTCATCATTGATGTCATCAAGGATTCCTAGAAAATATTTTGATATCTCATTTTTCCAAGTTTCCTGATCCTTCAAAACTATTTCTTCAAAGAAATCTGGGATGGCCATACATAGTGGCTAGCTGAATTCACTCAATTCTTGTGTCAAGATATTCTGGAAGTTTTCATGTGTATTCATGAGGCTCTGAAATTCTTGGAGCAAAGCATTATTATCTCCATCTTTTTCCTTAATATGGGATTCCATTTCCTTCATCCTATCAAGCAATCTTCCATGCTCCACGAGAGCCTTGTATGTTCCACTGTGAGCACACCAGACACCATCTGCATGTTGGCACATATCTTTGAATTGCATACAAATTATCCTTGATGCTACTTCAAAATTAGTAGCCTTCAATTTTATTTTTAGTTCTTCTTGTTCCTTTTGAGCCTTTTCAAATTTATGCTTCCATTGAGAAATCTTAGACATGGCCTTTAACACTTTTCTTTCATGTTCAATTAAAGGAGAGTAAATCCTTGGAGAAGCAGGCAACCTATCTTTGTAGTTGGTTAATTCTTGTTTCAACCTATCATTTTCCTCTATCAACCACTGGTTATCTCTTACTAACTTTTGGATCTGGGCTTTGGTGAATTTGGCTACATTCACATTCAAGTCAATAGTCTCCAATGGATCTTTCTCCCCTACTCTTTGCACTAGGATATCTCCAAAAATCTAATCGTGGTCAATGAGAGAAGACTTCTTGCCTGGGGGGTAAAAAGCCCAAATTTTCAAAGTGGTATTATTAGGATTGTACCCTAGCCTTGTATAGACCCTATCACCTGCTTCATCCGTTATTTACAAAATTTTATTCTTTCTCTTCAAAAAGATATCAAACATAATGGTTGAACTAATATCCCACCCAAGAAGGAGCATAACTCCAGATTCTTGCAATAATTATCTTCCTCTCTTAGCAGTCATGTTTCTCATTTCCCTATCAACTTCATGTTGTAAATCTTTCAAGGAATAAGCCTCTTTCTCAAGGTTAATTCCCTTTAACCTTTCTCTTATTAGTCTTCCTTTATACTCATATATAAAGGAATTAAATTTAGGGGTCTGCACAAAAGTATTATCTGCAACAAATTCCTGACTTGCACAATGCCTCACATCATTTGATAGCTCATTAGAGGCTTCAAAGGTGATCACAATTCTTTCCAATGGCATCTCATATTGGGGTATAACAAGAGCATTAAACTATGATACTTCTTCCTCCTCAATGTTATCTTCTTCCATGGATGGGGAACCAACTGAAAAGCTCACTTCAAGAGTAGGCTACATCAAGGTGATAAGTGATCTAGTGGTGTGATATTTTCTACTTGCCTCCTAGGACCGATGCCCCTTCCTCTTTCAAATTCCACAAGTGGCACATCTCTTATCAGTTCTTCTTCATGGAGGATTAACTTTTCAATTCTTTCTATGGGATCTTGTACCTCAAGGAAAGCCCCTATGTATCCTGGGTTATTATTCACCTTCCAAGCCTCAGCCACCATAACCCTACTATAGGCATTCATTCTCATCATTTTTTGTTTTTCTTCACAATTTTTGATGACATCTTCTAAAAGGAAACTATGCTCCTACCCTTTCAATTTCTGAAAAATTTTGGCATCACAAATGAAGTGTTCAGGATCAAACTTTTCCCTTATGTTTCCAATCAGCAAGCCATAATAATCTAGTTTACCACTAACCAATTCATAGCCTTAATCAAAGATAATAGTGAAATCACAAAAGCATAAAGTGGAAGGCATGAAATTTTTCCTCCCATAGCTCTTTAAATGCATGAAAGCTGAAAATGACAATTTCCTTATGATTTCTAAATAAGCAACTCTATCTGGCACAGTCTTAGGCAACAAATAAGGTGCAACTTCAAATCCATAAACCCGATAATAGTACAATCCCCAAACATGTACCAGTCTCCCCAATTGTGATTTATCCCTACTTCATGACCCATATCTTTTGGTCAAAGAAATCTTAAAATCTCTAGGGAGAGGTTGTAGTCACATTTGTGGCCTAGCATCTTATATAGTAGTTTGACAAAATATTCCTCAAAATATAGGTAGTGGGACCTCCCACACCTGTTGTCCCACACAGATGTCCACATTTGTATAGGCCTTGAATTCCCATCATTATCTAAGTCTTTTATTCTTAATTCCTCACCCCATATCCCCATCACATGTCCTTCATATAATATCATGTGCATGAAAAGAGAATAGTGCTTGTAATTAATGGCTTCACTATCATTCTTGATGATATTGAGGGAATTATTGATGGCCTTTGATAAATAATCTACATAATCATAGGGTTAGGAATTATGGATCTAGATGTCTGTGGCTAAAACCATTGGAGCAATTGTCATGTTCTTAGGAACATCAATTCCCAGTACTTGACTAGCTGAGTAATAAGTGTATTGAAAGTATTCTTCAAACAAAGCATAGAGAATGGGGGTGTATCTTCACTAGAGAACCTCATAGTTTGGTTACCCACACCTTTAACCCTATGTAGAGGCAATTTATACCTCTTGTAACTTGTTTCCATGGTGTAATGTTCCTCCAGCGAGTCTCTAATTCGTAAAAAAAATTTCAAGGAAATGTCTAGCTGAAAAATCATGGAAATATAATCTAGCTTTATGACCATGAACTATGACCCATCAAACAAATGAATTGCTCTTGTCTTTGGATTGTAATTATTTTCCAACACATTGATTAATTGTATGTTCACAAAGATGTTGGGTACTACAAGTTTACCCAAATTCAAATTCCATGGGTTTAACACTAGGCTATTCCAGAATTTTTTCCTATAATGATAAATCAAGAGGTCGTAACCCCTACATGGATTCCATACATCTCCCATATTTTTATATTTATCTTCTAATGTCACACACAATGGGTTAAGCTGTGTTATTCTTTTGGATTTGGCCTAGACTCAGGACACTAATCGATTAAGTCTTGATTCAATTGCCTAGCTTCAGTTTTTTGTCTTTTTGCTTTCTGTTTGCTTGGGGTTTATTCCATCTCAACCCTACTCATGCAATGCTTGCATCTACTTACTGAGAAAATACTTTGAGTTGAGTCTAGACCACTTACTTGGCTAAGTGCTATAAATTTCCAGCTACCTACCGCCATCCAACTTGGTTCTCCAATTCCTTCAATTACAATTCACAATGATTTCAACTTATTTTAGGTCATATTTATCAAATTTTAGGACACTTCATCCAGCCCTAGTTCATAAATAGTAATCGTGCCACCTTTATGATCAAGTTCTTCATTAATAGCGGTAGTCTCATCGATATTTTTGTTAGTCACATCAATCAGACTAATCATCATTTCATAACTATCAAAGAGATTTTTAATTAAAATGCCCATTGTTTCTTCGATATGTCGATATGGTGATGTTTTTCCCTTCCCTTCTGTTGTTTACCGCACTACCACCTTACTCAAGGCTTCTTGTTGTGGGGTTGCAGTGTATACCACTCTACTGCATATGTTGCTCACCTTCCTAGCGGTATAGCAATGTATGCTTTTGATCATTACTTGAAGAGTGTCAATCAAACAATCTTATTTGTCTTACCGATATCTCAATGTCTCATCGACATTAGATCTTATGTTCCTCTGATGTTGGTTGTTGGTGTCAATGAAACAAGTTAATGTCTCTTTTCGATATGCCACTATCTCATCGACAATTACTTGTTATATCCAAGAGTTGTGTTTCATTGAGCACTTGTAGATATACCTTGTCGATGTGACATAAGTGATTCTATCATCGATATGCTTGTATCTTGTTGACATTTCACTATTTTACATCATCGATGAGACATATAAATAAGTCTCTTCTACATAGGGGTGTCTCATCTACATTTCTGATCTGTGTTATGTGCTAATGTCAAGGAGACTTTGGAGGGACTCTCATTGACATGGTGTTGTATTGGAAATATGCTATGAGCAATCATAGGAGTATGTCAAAGGAGGAATACACTTTTATGTTGTGATCAAGGGTTTTATTTGGAAGCTCACGTGAGGGATTTTATTAAATTTAAGTTATGATAGGAATTATGTGCATATGGTGGATGTAAGAGATGAGTGAAAATGGAAGTATGCAAAAATAATTAGGATGCAATTTTGGCTACAACACAATCCATGTTTAAAAAAGGATGACTCTTATGGCCTAAACTTTGAAATGCTTCAGTAATATTATTTGTGTCGATACAAATTACCTATTGCTATATCCTTAAATTGTTCAATCTTTGGTATGAATTGTTGGCAGAAAAAATTAGGATTACTTGGATGCTTCTTCCATTCATTTTGTATCAACATATGTTCATGAAGACACAAAAGTTAATAGCTCAATTAGGTAGAACTTTTGTAATTTTCAAATGAAGAGTAAGGTACATTTTATTTCTACTACATTGTGGTATCTCATGTGTATTAAACAAAATCAAGATTACACAATAGGATTGTACTCTATGTAGATGCATATAATATAGGGAAAAGATTGCACAACTTTTTCAAAATGTAGTCTTTATTGATAATGGAATGTATGTTGTTCCACACAAGCCATGGAACTGATTATTTTGAATGCATATAATTGAAAACTATATATTTATAGATACAAAAGAGAAAAAATCCAACATAAAGAGAAAGGGACCTGGCCATTGCCTCAATGACGAATCTTGGTTGCTTTGTTATGCATCATCTTCAGTCTTCCCGCTTGTCTAAGCCTCCAAGTTGATGTCTTCCTTGCTACTCCAAAGTTCCTTGCATTTGAGTGAGAAGAGTATTGTTAGATAAAATTAGGTTGTTGTTTTGTTTATCAATTTATAGCATGTGGGGTGAAATGTGGCTCCCACAAGGGCTGAGCCCAGCCTGCTGCCCTATTGTTTCATTTGAGAAGGATAATCACAAGTAAACCATCCATGAAGCATTAAATATCAATCTTTGTAAGGATAGTGGAGTATGTTGGTAAGGGGTAATCTACTTATTGATAAAGATTTATCCTTATTAATAAGAACATTCCACTGTCAAGATAGCCATGATTCTGACAAAACTAATCATCAAGGATTCCAAGATACTTTTCATTAACAATCTGGTTAAAAGTAAGCAGCCCCAAGCATCATAACAGTCATAAGAATTGAACATGAGGGGAAATCATGTAGATTAAAATCTTACACAATAGTCATCACTTGCAAAGATAGAGACATGTTTCCACATAACAAATTAAATTGAATGCATGAAAGGTAGAATGATGAAGACCATATGAGTGAATGGTGCTTAAGATGGATTGAAGGACAACATTTTGTATCAAGGAGAACAAGGTAACCTTAAACTCTATTGTACTTGAGTATGACAATACCTAAGCTTCTGGTGTTTCTAGATGGAACCTATAGCAGAAAAGTGTAGTCTCCATATGAAGGAACCATCTTTGGAGCTCTTCCCTGAAATTAGGGTTGAAAACATTAGAAGAAAAGAAATACCATAATTCTAAAGTAATAATATGTATCAAGACAAATGTTAGAAAGTATAATTAAAAAGACAAATCCTTACAATTCGACCTCAAATTGGACCAAAGGGTGTGTGCAAGAAGTTGAGTCCACTTTTTGGCTAAAAAAGTGTTTTCCCTGATTTTCAGAATTTGTCACATTTGACCTTAAAATTTGAAGCACTAAGAGATGGAATCTTAAAAAAAGTCACTAATCATAAAATGTAGTACTCAGAGTCTAGTTTCCAAATATGTAATTTATTTCAATACCTAAATGAAAAAAATTAGTTTTCAATAGGCATTTCTAAAAACCATTGTTTAAAAGTCACTTTTTTTTACCATACCATGCACGTGTACGTCATCCATATTTTGACCTAAACAATCATATTTTTCTAAATATTTTTGGGAAAAGATTTGTAACTCACTAAAGCATGTTTTTGATATTTTTTTGTTAAATTTTTTTTGGCCATATTTTAAAAAAAAAAAATCATCGTGTACATCATGCATAAGATGACCTAAACTTATCATTTTTTTAAAAAAAATGAAAAGAATTGTCCGAAGCATGTTTTAGTACAATTTGTTTTACAAAAAATTATTTTAATAAAAAGTTATTAAAATACTAAAAAACCCTGATAATTCAAGTTTATAGACCAGTTTCATTAGAAATTAATTGAAAAATAGAAAAAATAATCAAATTGTAAAAAAAAATACATATTTAGAATCTACACTATTTCATCTATAATGGGTTTTAATTTCGTAAAAAAATTCTACAAAATAGGTCTTCAGACATATGTCCAAAGTCACTATTTTCTTGTGACATTAACATGGCCTTCAAGTTGTAGGTCAAACCAAGTCCAAAGCTTAATCAAGTAGAGTAAAGTAATTAATTAACTTTACTCTCCTCTTAAGATTTCACTTTATGCACACATATTAGCCATTTAATAATTAATATTAAATTATTAAATGCACTCACCTTAGGGTTAGGTTTTCCCTTTTGGTGTTGATCTCCTTTATAAGGATTGATCTCTTGTATTGTATTCTCTTCTTGATTCATTTTTTCTCTGATAATACATCTTGCACTTTGTCAGAGCCAAAACCCTTGTTTTGTTCTCTCTCTTTCTTTGTGACAGGTTTCTTGCATG
>VDFB02290891.1:0-23652 GCA_007258455.2 Sequoia sempervirens
ATATGCTAGAAAGCAAATTTTAACGACAACCCACTTAAAATTTTCATGCCTGATGTATTTAGAAGCAACCTCATGGTCAATTGAAGATAAAAATTGTTTGAAAATGATTTTTTTTTATCTAGGTCCACATGGAGACCCAACATGCTTATACAGTTATGAAGTTGAGTTGGGAAAATTCACAATATGTGAAAATGATATGCCAATCTTTAACAAGGAATGTTTTATGTTTAAATGTCAGTTGTGCACAGTCATGATCATATAGATCAATATTCAATGTCAATATCATTAGGGAGTATCAGAGAGCTCAAAAGTGATACAGATCATGTTGTTTTAGGGTGCATTAATGTGGCAGTATTACCTTCATCATAGATAGTGCTTTTCTTCAAAATGATAAAATCCAAAGCATATGGTAACACCTCCCTCAAAGGCATACATGAAAACATCTATAACATGTCAAGTCTACAAGATCTATGTTCTTGGTGTAGATATAATACTGGTTTGTGATTTTGGTGAAGAGGGTGTTCATCTAAAATGCCCTCAAGTATACAACCAAAGGGGGGTATCCCTAAAGATGATTGGCATTGTCCTAAGCGCTTGGTTGCAAATGGTAGGCACCCATTGCCTCCCAAGTATGGACTTGGTGGCAAGATTGCTTTTATTCGTTAAGCATGGTGTTGTACAAACATGGGTTGTAGAAGCTATTTACAATGTGACGATGAGTGTTCTCAATGACTCAAGTGTGTGAGTGGGGCAACTTGTTCTTCAACTTTTATTGTAGATTGAGCTTCCAAAAGTGGATAAACATTTATTAAATATTTTGTGCTTGATTGGCTGCATGGATTTGGAAACAGGGCATTGTTTCCAAGCAGAAGAAACAATTTAAGGGTTGCACATAGCTAAGTAGATATGAAAAATTGCTACGTTGACTTTCCACTTGAGAATGGATGTTACTTTGCATCATTTTACAGTAAAAGGAGGGACCGATAGGTATGTGGAGATGGCTTCACAGGGAGAAGCCACTTCGTTTGCTACAAAGTACACTAATGTTGTTGTGAGTGCATCAAATCAATGGGGATTCCTTTCAAATTGATTGTATGCTTGCCGGCTTGGAATTGTAAAATGATGACTAGCTCGAAGCATATGAAAACACTTGAAGCCGCACCAAGCGAATCAAGTACAAAGAGTTTATATGTTGAGTTTCACTTGTAAATTGGGATTATTTTGCAACCTGCCATTGTGAGAGGAGGAATCCATGAAGCACAGTAGCACAACTCATAAGGTATATGGGGGCCGATGTGTGTGATATATGGAAATCTCGACACATATCTGGGAAGTGCTTGCGAGTGCTCTGGCAGCCATTGTACCTACTATTAGAGGCCGCTTCAACATTTTAAAGGGAAGTATTTGCATGGATTTAAGAAAGATAATACATAAAACATCTTAGCACAATGTTGATGTGTAGGAAAATCTAGCACATGATTACTTAGCAAAGGAAAGTTTGCGCTTGAAATGAAAATGTATCAAAATTGTTTGAGGAAAACATGTTGGAGCCTCCATAAATAGAAGGATTGTAGAGAGAAATTAGGGAAAAATGTGATGATCAATGACTATCAAACAAGGAGATATGGGAATGAATCCCAACCATCAAATTGCAAGCCTTGCGGGATTGACGATGATGCCATAGGAGGTGCGCAATTTTGGGCCGCATGGCAAGTGGGCCCGTGAGAATTCTAGGTACAAATTTTAAAATTGTTAAATGGTGATGTGCCTAATCAAATAAGTTAATTGTTTTAAGTGTGAAATGGAAAGTATTTAAGGGGCACAGGTAAGATTTTTTGTTTTCCTTTTAAAGCCCCATCTTTTAAAAAGAGGCAAAGATTTTAAATATAGGGTGAGAAGTAATAGAACACAACTAAAATCTATTTTTCCCAATAACACACTTTTTACCATTTTAAAGGTTCTGGGTGAAAATGCAACATAGTGAAAATTAAGAATTAAGAGCCCCTGTTATAAAGTTAAATAATATTCTTTGTTAGGAAGTGGAAATACAAAGTGCAACAAGACAATGTGGGCAGAATAAAAATATTTTCACGGGAAGAACCATTTTTCATTGCAGGGCAAATGGAGAGAAAATTGTTTTCATGGCCTGGGTTAGATGAAGGTGCAGATATTTTTCAACTGCATGGGTAAAAATGGACAATGAAAGTGAAGATTTTCACAGTTAGGGGAAATTTTTTGTTGAAGAAACAAAAAGAGAATGAAGGCAAAATGCAAAGGAATGGTTTGTTATTGCAAAGGAGGAGAGAAAGAGAGGTTTTTCCATTTCTTGTTGCTGATCAATGGATGACAAAGCTTCCAGGTGTCCTCAACAGATTAATTTTGGGGCTCTTCTTCCTTCTATATCTTCTCATTCTTTCTCATTGTAAGGGGTTCTGAATTCTTGTATGGGGCTAGGTAGATAAAGAAATGTTGAGTCTGAGTCACAGACAAAATATGTAATTGTAATGTTTCAATTTCATGAGTAAATGTCAATCAATTTGTGCAAACAAATCATGATTATTATCAAATTGTCTCAATATTTGTACACTTTGAGTCATATGAATTTAGTATACAAAGTATGTTGAATTTTTCATCTCAATTTCCCTAAGATCGTGTTGTGTTCATGGTTTTATTTCAAAGAAATAGTTAAATTACTTTGAGCAGGTAATTGTGATTTCAAGTGTGCAGGGTGGATCTGTAAGAAGAATTTGGATGAAAACAAGAGTGGATTTGTTGGTGCAAGACATTAGAAGTTTTGAATCCACTGGTGAAATTGTCTTATGATTATATACTTGACTCCATGGCCCAAAATTAGGCACTGATTGTCATTCAACTAAATGCATTTTTAGTAAAAAATTCTAAATTTAAAATCATTTTAATTTTTATTGTTGGGTTTAGGTTTAGTGTTGAATTATGCTTCCCAATTTCTGAGTGAGTGTTGAGATACCAAAAATATAGGCAAATTTGAAGTTGATAATGCTTTCTTTGGTATATTTTCATTGGGAATTATCTACTATAAAATGCAATGTCTGTGTATAATTGAATTAAGTATTTAGGCATTGTGAAGGGAGACCCATCTTGGTCCTGAAGAGCTAGAAGTGTAGGAGATTTAAATCTTTGACTAAATCTTATTGTTGGTCGAATCCATCTTTGAATCTGAGCATTAGAAATTGGCTATTCTTTAGGACTCATTGGATCTATTGATTCGAGAACACCAATAGATTGGCGACTCTATTGGGGAGATCTTTGAATCTCATGTTGCAAACTGATAATTCACAAAGTCAATTATTTGCTAATTTGAATATTGTTGGACAGTGAGCTTTTGTTCTTCTCTAGGCAGCGAGCCCTTGGCCATGAGCCTAATTGTATTTGGTGTTGTTATTCATATATATGTGAGCTAATCTTCACCATGGTTTTTCCCTACTTAGGGTTTTCCATGTAAATCTAGTGTTCTTTTGTGTTTAGTTGTGTTTGCACGTTGATGTTTCATATGTTTACATTCTGTTAATGCTTGATCAGGGTTTAAATATTGATAAGGGTTTAAAAATTAATGATGGATTAAATGTTTTAATGTAAAATTGATTCACTCCCCTCTCAGTTGTTCTGTGCATCTAAAAAATGTGCTTAGGAATGAAATAAATATTAATGCAAGAAGTAGAGTTATACACCATGACCTCCATGTGTAAGAAATCTAAGAATAAATCTACATCACAACTCTCCTATCTCCTCTCATGAAACCAAATAAGAGATATGCACTCAATTGTATGGTGTTCTTGTAGCTACTTGGTCAAAGAATGAACATAGGGAAAGAGAACTAGACCAAAAGAGAAAAATAAGGAATCAAATACAAAGAAATGAAACCTCACACTTTATTTACCTTTCTCCTCTTATTGAACTAGAAGAAGAGTTACACCCAATGTTCCACTTGTTTTTCTCACTTGGATATTTATGTAGAGTATGGTGGATGTTTTCAAATCACTCAAAATTCAACCAAATTTTCAATTTGGAAACCCCAACTTGGTGTCTTATTCTTAATTCCTTCAATCTTGCTTGTAGCACATCAAACAATGAAAATTCAACATATGGTTTAGAGAAGGCCTCAAACAAATGAATTGGTTACCATTTAGAATACCCTTTATGCTCTTATTTAACATATAAAATTTGTGCATATACTTGTTTCAGAACATCATCTCCTAAAATGGATTGCTACGCTACCCTTAAGCCCAATTAGGCCTCTTTTACAAAGCCACTATGTGATTTTCCTTCCTCAAATCACCAATCTTCACTCCAAGTCTTGAGATAGATCAAATGGGGTATGAAACAACATTTTTTATGAATTTGAACATCTACAAACTCACCAACTATCAAAACCCTACCTCTACCTATCAATTCAAGCCTAATACATTGAGATATTAGGCTAGGGCTTGCACAAACAGGGCCCTACCTCCATCCCCTGCATCAAAAGTCACTATCAAAATGAAAAAAAATCCTAACTAAAGCCATTCCACCGATTTGCAAAGGTTTTCACTGGTGGAATGGTTTAATATGCCATTTTCTTGTTCAAACCCTCTTACCTTAGGGTTTTTAGACCATTCTCAGTAAATTGGCTCTAAAAACCTTCAAAATTTATGAAATCAAATCAAATCAAATCAAAACCAAAACACTCTTAATTCATTCCTCCATTGAATCTAATTCACATTATATCATTTACTAATTGTATGGAGCCATACCAACACCTATAGCAACAGATTTCAATGAAAACACGCAGAAAAATGAAGTTTTTCTATTGCTTGTGCACCAAAAATGTCTCCAGAACCTTGCCTTGAACACCCTCAATACTCCTCTCCATACCACTCCAATCTTTGAGCTCAAATGCTCCCCTTGGCTTCATTCCATAAACTATCTCAAATGGGCTCTTTCCAAAACTTCTATTGATAGAGCCATTATATGCAAATTCAACTTGTGGAAGAATGAGATCCCATTGATGTGAATGCTCTTTTTTCAAACATTTGAGAAGATTCCTAATGCCCTTATTGACAACTTCAATCTTGTTGTCTGTTTGTGGATGACAGGCAGAGCTAAATGTCAAGTTGGTTCCCAATTTCTTCCAAGGAGTCCTCTAAAAGTGACCTACAAACTTGCTATCCCTATCAAACACAATTGTCAATGGTAATCCATGAATTCTGACTACCTCTTTGAAAAATAACCCAGCAATATATGAAGCATAATTTGTACATTTGCATGGTATGAAATGATCCATTTTGCTAAATCTATCAACAACAACAAATACACTATCAAACCCTCTTTGAGTTTTGGGTAAACCCAACACACAATCCATGCTGATGGATTCCCATGGCGGGTTTGGAATTGGAAAAGGATGGTAAAGACCTGCATTTGTACTTGTACCCTTTGTTTTTTGACAAACTACACAATTCTCAAAAAACATTATGATGTTACTTTACATTTTTGGCCAATGGTAATATCTTCTTACCTACTCCAATGTTTTTTATCTACACCAAAATGACCCCCTAAGCCACCACAATGCTTTTCTTTAATCAAATTGGTCCTCATAGAACATTTTGGAATACACAATTAAGCACCTTTAAACAATAAGCCATCTTGTAACAAGAAAGCAAAATATTCTTCATGGAAAGCACCATCAAACTGATTACAAACAATGTACACATCCTTGAAATCATCATCTCCTTCATAAATACCTTTCAAAGCATCAAAACCTACACTTTGGAGTTGAATTTCTTGCACCAACATTTGTCTTCTGCTCAAAGCATCTGCCACCTTGTTTGACTGTCCTTTTTTTGTGTTTTATGTTGAAGGTGTAGCTTTGTAGGTACTCCACCCATTTCACATGCTTGTGCCTAAGTTTGTCTTGACTATTCAAGACACTCAAAGCATGATTGTCAATAAAAACAATAAATTCCTTTGGAAGGAGACAATGTCTACACTTTTTCAATGCTTGCGCCATTGCATACAATTCTAAGTCATAAGAATAGTACTTCTTCTTGGCCTCATTGAGCTTCTCACTGAAAAATGCTACAAGTCTGCCCTCTTGATTCAAGAATGCACCAATTGTATACCCACTTGCATCACATTCTATTGTGGACACCTTATTGAAATCAGGCAATGCTAAGATGGGTTGTTGAGCTATCTTTTGTTTCAAATTTTGAAAAAAAAGATTCCCTCATTAGACCACATAAACCTTTTCCTTTTATCCCCTTTGATTGTATCAATAATGGAAGAGCAAATATGAATGAAATTCCTTACAATTTTTTTGTAGAAACTATCAAGACCATGGAAACTTCTTACCTCACTAACTGATTTTGGAGTAGGCCAATTCAAAATTGCTTCCACCTTGTTGGGGTCCATCTTCAAAGCGCCTCTTAAAATCTAAAAAACAAGGTATACCAGCTCCTCTTTCATGAATTCACACTTGTTCAAGTTAGTCATCAAATTTTCCTCATTCGGCCTCTTCAACACCATGTCCAAATGTTGCAAGCATTCTTCTTTAGTCTTGTTAAACACAAGAATGTCATCCAAGCATACAACTACAAACTTCCCTATGAAAGGTTTCAAAACCTCATTCTTCAGTATCATAAAAGTGCTTGATGCATTTGAAATCCCAAATGGCATCACCATCCATTCATACAACCACTCATTAGTTTTAAAGGAAGTTTTCCATTCATCCCCTTCTCTTATTCTAATTTGATGATAACCACTTTTAAGGTCAATTTTTGAAAAGTAACAAGCTCCTCCTAAACAATCCATCAAATCCTCCATTCTAGGTATGGGAAACCTATACCTTATTGTTATTTTGTTGATTTCCCTTGAATCAATGCACATTCTCCAACCTCTGCCTTTTTTAGGTGCTAACACAGTAGGGACAACACATGGACTTAAACTCTCTCTTATGAGACCCTTATCTAACAATTCTTGTATTTATCTCCT
This sequence comes from Sequoia sempervirens, assembly GCA_007258455.2. Taxonomy (NCBI): domain Eukaryota; kingdom Viridiplantae; phylum Streptophyta; class Pinopsida; order Cupressales; family Cupressaceae; genus Sequoia; species Sequoia sempervirens. The sequence goes on from VDFB02290891.1 coordinate 7,003, forward strand.
TATCTCTTCATTTTGTTGAGGAGTCATTTTGTATGCAACCTTATTGGGTAGATTTTCTCTTGGTATAAAGTCTATATGGTGGCTCACATCCCTTATAGGTGGAAAAGAACTAGGGAGCTCATCAACAACAATGTCTCAATACTTTTTCAACAAAGTTTGCACTTCTTTGGGCACATCTTCAAGTTTTGTAGTTGTCATAATAGATTTGGGTCTTATTATGATTGCATACCCTTGTCCACCTTCCTTTTTCATGGTTTTCAAGAACTCTTTTTCCCCAACCAACATGACACTGACCCAACTTGTGTGTCTACATTTTCATCTTGCAAAGGAGTGAGTGTAAATGAAACCCCATCTTTTTGAATGACATATGTATTTTTCTACCCATCATGTTTTGCTTTTTTTTCATACTGCCAGGGTCTTCCTAACAACAAATTACATACATCCATTGGGATGATGTCACACAAGATCTTGTCTTTGTATCTCCCAATATTAAACTCAACCCATGTTTGTTCATTAACTAAGAATTATTGACCCTTATTTAGCCAGGAAACCTTATAAGGTGTGGGGTGTGGGATCCTTTTCATCTTTAATTTTTCAACCATCTCCAAAGAAACCAAATTATTAGTTGAATCGAAATCAACCACAACCTTACATACCTTTCCTTGAGATTTGAAAGTGGTTCTAAATAATCACTTTTTTTGTGGAGGCTCCTTCACCACATGAACCTTGAGTAGTGTTATCCTCATCATCAGATTTTCTCCAACCTCTAGAGCAACATGATGAGGAGAGTTAACACTCTCACAATCTTCCTCTTACACCAACTGTGTTCTCCTTTCACCACCATGTGACATAGAAGGTTGTTTCTCTACGCACTTCCATGCTTGATGGCCAAATTGATTGCACTGATAGCATCTTCCAAAGAAGGTATTTGAACCTCTACCTTGTCCTCCAAATTTTCCTCTACCATTAGATATTATACCTTTGAAACCACCTCTTCACTCTGAGCCTTGATCTTGACTTCCACTTGACTCTCCTTACGCTTTTTGTGATTGCCCTCTTCCACCAAAGGATCCTTTTCCCCTAAAGTTCTTTCCTCTGCCTCTACTTTATTTTTCCCGCCTTCTTTTCAACTTCTCTTCTACTCTAACAGCCAATTGGAAGCACTCTTCCACCATTCTAGGGGTGGCAAGACTCAATTCATCTTGGATGTTGAACCTTGACCCATTCATATACCTTGCTATCTTCTCAAATTCATCCTTAGAATGACCTTCCCTAATGCTCAATTTATGAAACTCCTCTATGTAGGCCATGACATCCATATCTTTTTGCTTAAGATTTTGCAGCTTTCTAAAAGTTTGGATTACATAGTCATCAAGCAAGAATTAACTCTTAACTTTAGACACCATCCTATCCCATGAATTGATTTTTTCTTTTCTCTTTTTCACTCTATTTTCCTACACATAATTCCACCAAGTTAGGGTAGGGCCTTTCAAATTATTTTTTGCAAATTACACCTTTTGGTCATCTGCTACCTCCTTGTATTCAAAATAATTATCTAGTGCATAATCCAATCCAACGCTTCTTCACTATCCATTTTCCCACCATACATGGGAAATTCCATTTTCAACTTTGAATCATCTCCCTTGATAGCCTTCAACATATTAACCATCCTCATCTCTTCAGGATCCAACTTTTGTTCATGGGATCCTCTTTGAGGGTTTTCATCCTCACCCTCTTCCTCTTCCTCCTAGTCATTCTCATCTTTAGTAGAGTTACCTTTTCTTTGGTTTGTTTCCAATGCTAAAATTCTAGCTAAAATATCTTCTTGAGACTCCATCATTCTAATTTCCTTGGCAGTGATTGCACTTCCCTTTAGAGGCATCTTGCCCTTTCAAATTACAACTCTTCCTTCATCAAAACTTAACCTCTTTCCTTCAAATGATCAAAACCTATGATCTGATACCAAATTGATGAAAAGAAAGGTAGAAGTTTTCAAATCACTCACAATTCTACCAAATTTTCAATTTGGGAACCCTAACTTGGCGTCTTATTCTTAATTCCTTCAATCTTGCTCATAACACATTAAACAGTGAAAATTCAACATATCTTTTAGAGAAGGCCTCAAAACCATGAATTGGTTACCATTTAGAATACCCTTTATTCTCTTCTTTAACATATCAAATTTGTGCATAGACTTGTTTCAAAACAACATCTCCTAAAATGGACTACTACGCTGCCCTTAAGCCTAATTAAGCCTCTTTTATAAAGCCACTATGTGATTTTCCTTCCTCAAATCACCAATCTTCACTCCAAGGCTTGAGAAATATCACATGGGATTTGAAACAACAATTTTTACTAACTGAAACATCTACAAAGTCACCAACTATCAAAACCCTACCTCTACCTATCAATCCAATCCTAATACATTAAGATATTAGGCTAGGGCTTGCACAAATAGGGCCCTACCTTCATCCCTTGAATCTACAATAACTACCAAAATGAAAAACATCCTAACTAAAGCCATTCCACCAATTTTCAAAGGTTTTCACTGGTGGAATGGTTTAATATGCCATTTTCTTGTTCAAACCCTCTTGCCTTAGGGTTTTCAGACTGTTCTCAATAAATTGGCTCTAGAAACCTTCAAACTTTATGAAATCAACTCAAAATCAAAACCAAAACACTCTTAATTCATGCCACTATTGAATCCAATTCACATTATATCATTTACTGACTGTACAAATCCGTACCAACGCCTATAGTAGTAGATTTCATTGAAAACACAAAGAAAAATGAAGTTTTCTTATTTCTTATGCACCAAAAATGTCTCCAAAACCTTGCCTCAAAGTTTGAAAGGCATATTTAAACATCAAAAACCAAAAATAAATGTTTCATAACCACCTTTTAAATTGGTGACCATTCAACTCCCAAAACAAGACAAATTGGAAAGTTGCATAGCAACTTTTGACCCCATGAAACTCATTACATTGAAAATGGTCTAAATAGACCTTATTACAACAAAATTATACTCGTCAACACAAGTGGCATGGATTGCATGGATTGCTCAACAAACTGGCATAGTAATAATATAAGTGTTACACCCCATTTTTTATTTACCAAATTATTTTTATCTCTACGTTAAAATATAATGTTGGATGTATGATGATGTCATTTTGATATTTAATTTTATAGTTAAATTGAATGAAATGAGATGTATTTGAACTTTAATGATTTATTGTTATTTATTCATGTAAGAGAGGGGGATTGACCACGTCAGGGAGAGCCGAGAGGGGAAGGCTACCCTAACTTACCTCACTCTAAAGGGATATTTCGAATGAGGGATGAGAATGATGAGGACTATAAGGCCCTACAACCATTCTTTAGACCTGAAATCCAAAAGGGGGCTAGGCAAGTTGGTTTTTGGGTTCGATATTGTACCTCAAGTATCTCTCTGCCCAAGGATGAAAGCATAGTTTTAGGATGAAAACGCAACGTGCTGGTGTCTCTTAGGTGTGCTAGCACCCATATGACCAAAGGACCAAAAACATAATATGAACCACCAGAAAACAAGCTGACGACCTAGCTAGTCACTTTTAAGGGAACCAAATAGAACTATGAAGTAGGAAAGATACAAACGAATGTGATAAAGTATATGAAGGCTAAGGTGACAAAGATAATCTCACAAAGATGCTCATTCGCCAGCTAGCTCCAAATGTGCGTCCACCTACACACAAGAAAGAGGGAAAAATTTTGGGGTTGCATAGGGGTCTACCTTAGTCAAACCCCCATTTTGGTATTTCCACCTCTATGAAGAACCAAGATAGCAACAATAGAGAAATGTATGATAAAGAAGCAAAGAAAAGAAGGTACACGAATAACACTACAAAACAATATAAAGCTACTCAACCAAATCATAAAGGAGAGGAGTGAAAACGTTACCACCTCCACCAAGAGCTCACTAGCCAATGACAGAGAAATGAGGCTTGAAGAATCACCACAACCTCAACTGTGATGAACAGAGATGTTGCAAAACCTCAAGCCCATGCTGCAATGGATTGTTCCACACCTTCTTTATGAAGTTGATGGATTATTATTATTGTTGCTATGAAGTGCCAAAGTGCTGCTTGAAGTGATGGATGCAAAGAGATTGAAGTTGAAGTGCTTGAGAATGTAGAAAGATATTGTGTAAAAGATGAGTTGAATGCTTAGAAGATGAAATGAATGAAGAGTGTTTTTGAAGGTGGGATGAGATGAATTGCCATTTTTGGGGTTAGTTGGTTAAGGAGGGACATTACAAATTGACCTCAATGGGAAGTGTAATGCCTCTACCAACTTCAGATGTAGGAATCCATCAAGGACGTAAGTGTGTCATGCAGACGTTTGCACACCGTGCATGTGTCCCCAACAAATATTCTTCTATTGATGTAAAATATAGATGCCAAGTGGAATGAAGGCAGCAAGCTGATGTGGAATTTCACCTTTAGATTTGGTTTTCTAAGGTGACGAAGTGTAAAAGGGGAATTTGTGTAAGGGGTGCAAATTCGCACCTATGTATTTGTCCCCACTTTAGTGAGCATGAATATTGATGAGTGCTTCAGTAAAGTAGATTGAAAAGGTAGTAGGGTTAGAAATGTATACCTAAACCGTCGAGGAAGCCAATCATGATTTGGCGAACTCAAGAGTGCAGGATAAATAAAGGACTTCATAGCCCTGCAGAACTACAAAGTTGTAGATCAAAAGCATCTTATAGGCCCACAAATCTGCAAGGAGGTGACCCCCAAGATCTTTCACATGAAGGAAGCCTCGAGAAGTAAGCACCTCACAAGCCTACAAACCTACAAGGAAAGTGTACTCCAAGATCTCTCACATGAAGGAAACTGAGAAAAGTGCTTTACAGGCCCACAAACCTACAAGGAAGGTGTCCTCCAAGATCCCTCACATGAAGGAAACCCAAAGAAAGCACCCTACAAACCCACAAATTTGTTGGGGAGCGACCCCCAAGATCTCTCGCATGGAGGAAGCTCAAAAGAAGTATCCTAGGACCGTAGACCTACAAGGAAGGTGTCCTCCAATATCTCTCACATGAAGGAAACCCAAAGAAAGTTCGCTATAGACCCGAAAATCTATAGGGAAGGTGTCCTCCAAGATCTCACACATGAAGGGAACCTAAAGAAAGTTCCCTACAGACCCAAAAATTTGTAAGGGAGCCACCCTCAAGATCTCTCGCATGGAGGAAGCTCAGAAGAAGGGCCCTACAGGCTCATAGACCTATAGGGAGGTATCCCCCAAGATCTCTCACATGGAGGAAACCAAAGGAAGCGGACTCTGTAGAGTTAGAAAGTAGCTTCACAGGTGCACCTGTAAAATGAAAGCAACCATGCATGCAAGTAAGCGGATAGTCATGCAAACCATTTATAGATTAGAAATATTTCAAAGGGGTCCTCATGAACTCAACGTGAAGAAAGGAGTCCACTCAAGGGAGACACTATTTGAAAGTACAGAAGGATATTTTTTCTCAAATCAATTCCTCATCAAGGAATCCTTTTGAAAGATGTTCACTTCATCAAGGAATTCAAAATGAAGAAAATGCCCCCTCACGAGGAAAATATCAAATCTAATCCCACCTCAAAGGAAAGGTTCTCAAGTTCTTTCTTTATGACCCCGTGATGAAGGAAACATGTTTTATTAGGGTTTTAAGTTGAGAATGCGATTCTTTGAAAAAAGTTTTTGAAGATTCTTGAGAAAAGATTCATTTGGTAAACCACAATTTTTTAAAATTAGAGTGTCATAGATATGGTTTTTTCACACATGAGAGGGACAACTCAACCAAAGAAGAGAGAAAGATAAGAAAAGAGCGAAAGAGAAATGAACATAAACACAGGTTATAGGGGTAGCCTGATATTTTGAGGTCAGAACTGCTCATAAACATACATAAGTATAATAATACTATATAAAATTAATTGTCATCAACCCCCTAATATATCAGACCATGTGAAGAATGCACGAGAAGACAGTAAAAATAAAAAAATTGGGTCAACATGGAAGGGAAGCCTAAATGCCCCCAACACTTTGCATAGTCCCCAATTTACCGAAAGTCAGTCACAAACATGGAAGAATGATGATACACATAGAAGAAGGTTTACCACACAAAAACCACGCCTATATCCAAGCACCAACAAGGGTGAAAAGGGTCATTCAGGCACACATAGCACAATCACAAGGGAACACATCACAACACACACACTCATCTAACCTAAAGATAAATAAGGGGCCTCCCCCTAACACTGATCAACCAAGAGGTCATTTGTTTCCCACTCTAGATCATCATAGGGGGAAGGAGGAGGAGCCTGCAGTGACAGAATGTTAAGAGGAGGTGATTTTGACCCTCCCACAACAAGGGCTAAGGAAGAGGGCCCCACAAGGCCCCCTCCATTGAGCTCTTGTGGAGCTAAGGTCAATGACTCTGTGAAGATTGTTGAAAAGGCTGGAACTTCATCTAGAGAGTTAAGCATGCACTTTGTAGGAGTGCCATGTCATACCTCAACGGATGGGAAAAACTATGCTTGAGATTCACTGCTAGGATCACTAAGTGATTTGAGAGCGATGACAAACTCGAGGGAAGTTGTGATTGTTTTCATCACTAGGACAGAACAAGTCAGTGTGGGACCACCTTTCAGAGAAGGTGGGCTCCTTCTACGTCCTTTGTTGCTAGAAAGGCCACTCTCTACCCTCTACTCCATCGAAAACGTGAACTCCCTGCAGACAAGGTGAGAGGTGCAAAGGAAGAGGAGGAAGAGAAAACTACAGTAGATACCATCGAAGTGTTCGACATATCTATATGGGTTTTAGGAAAGGTGAGACATCTGGAAGGGATGTCAACAAAGGCGACTCCACCGAAGTAGTGATGAACACCTACTAATTTTTAGGGTCAGTCACATTCGAACTCACAACGAAAGCTAGAGGTGATGTAAAGCTAGATTGAGCAGAAGTAGAGGGGATGAGAGAGGAGGATGTGGCAGAGGGACTTATATAAGGGCAATCGTCTCCTCTTTCTTCCTCTATAAGGCATCCTACTCGGCCACGAGATACTTTTACTGACACTTGTGCTCATGCGCAAGGTAGTTTCTACAATTCTTCAAGCTAGAAAGTGGAGGTTGTGAAGGAATAGAAGGCTCCTGCTCAACCATGGGAGTGTCCTCTATAGTTGTTTCCAATGGAGGGATAGGCTCCTGAATGGGATCAGGAGAGGCAAGTTGAGAAGAAGTGGGGGGAGTCGGCTCTAATGCCTCAACAACAGGCTTTTTCTCATTTACTGCTTTGGGAGTAGGGACAATAGGAGGCTACAGAGGTTGAGACATAAAAGATTCCCCATGGGGGCCTTTCTTCCTACCATATGAAATGGGCCTAGGCTCCATGGGAAAACATGAAGTTGAAATGTGGGATGCTTGGGCTTCCACCAAGAGGGCACCATAGGATTCACTCACAAATATGGAACAAAATCTGATGGTGCCATAGCAGGGCAAGAAGGAGTGTTAGACTGAACAGTGGAAAAGGAAAAAGGAGGATCTCGGGACCACTTCTCTTCTTCCCTTCTACGTGCCCTAGTGGCATCACTGCCAGCTTTTAAGCAAGCCCTATGTGAAACAACATAAGGCAATGGAGGGTATCTCACTTTTGGCCTTAAACATCCTTTCTTATAGTTTTGATATGTTCAATACAAGGGGTCCTTCCTAGGTGAGAGAGGACCAATAGGCGCAAGCCAAGAGTAATCCAAGGAGTAACTATCACGGACAACTAGCAATTTATAACTGGTGTCATGACTTACATGCACATAATACTCATTGATAAATTTAAACATTTATGCATGACCAAGGGTGCTACATTCATAGCTACTAACCAAGGGATACCCAAGTTCACTCTAAAGAGTTTAGATCCAAGGATTATGTCGAACAAAAGCTTCACGGATTGAGGTCCAACCAAAACTGACAAGACGATACTACCTAAAGGAGGTATGAAAAGTACCTCGAGTGTGTGGATGGTGCTCATAGGTGCATCGTACCCAGCTTTGTGCATTAACATGATCTCCTTAGTTATAATGTTCACTTGAGACATTTGATCAACAAGAACACCTGCTACAATGTTTATGTTGATTCGTATAGGGATGTAGAGAGGAGATGGTTCTCTATTAAAACCCATCAGCAAATCCTACGAAGTGAAGGTTATACTAGTACCACTGCTCATAGGCTGCGTAGAGGGGATAGGTTGATGCAGGAAAGAGGCCATCGCATGCAACACAAGACACTCTCACAGGGCCCCCCAAAGGTTTCAAGATAGGACAATGACCCAATTAAGGTTTCATTACACAACACTTTCAGAGTCTCCCAACAACACCTACTAGGGGTTGCAGGTTGGGTTGTAAGGAAAAGGCCTCACAACACTCACACCTACAACACTCCTAGAATACAAAGAAAGGAGCTTTTAGTATCACAAAACAAAACCAAAATGGTTCGCATCAGGTTCACCAAAAATGTAAGAGAGGGGGACCGATCACATCATGGCCCCAAGTCATGGAGAGCCAAGAGCATAAGGCTGCCCTAACTTACCTCACTCTAAAGGGATATTTTGAACGAGGGACCAATGATGAGGACTATAAGGCCCTACAACTACTCTTCAAACCTGAAATCCAAATTGGGGCTAGGCGAGCTGGTTTTCGGGTTCAACACTGTACCTCATGTAGCTCTCTGCCCAAGGATGGAAGTGCGATTCCAAGGCGACAACACGTTGTGCTGGTGTCTCTTAGGTGCATTGGTGTCTGTACGACTAGAGGACCAAAAATATAGTATGAACTGCCAGAAAATAAGCTGACAGCCTAGCTAGTCACTTCAAAGGGAAAAAAAAACTATGAAGTAGGAAAGATACAAATGAATGTGATAAAGTAAGTATATGAAGGCTAAGGTGATAAATATAATCTCACAAAGATGCTCATTCGCTAGCTAGCTCCAAATGTGCATCCACCTACACACAAGAGAAGAGGGAAAATTGTTGGGGGTTGTACAGGGGTCTATCTTAGTCAAACCCTATTTTGGTGTTTCCACCTCCATAGATAGCCAAGATAGCAATGATAGATAAATGTATGATAAAGAAGTAACTGAAAGAAAGTACATGAACAACACTACAAATCAATATAAAGCTACTAGAACAAATCGTAAAGCAAAGGAGAGAAAGCGTTACCACCTCCACCAAGAGCTCACTAGCCAATGATGAAGAAAGGAGGCTTGAACAATCACCACAACCTCAACTGTGATGAAGAGAGGTGTTGCAAAACCTCAAGCCCCTACTGCAATGGCTTGTTCCACACTTACTTTATGTAGTTGATGGAGTATTGTTGTTGCTGCTATAAAGTGCCAAAGTGTTGCTTGAAGTGATGGATGCAAAGAGAATGAAGTTGAAGTGATTGAGAATGCAAAAAGAGATTGTGTAGAAGATGAGTTGAATGCTTAGAAGATGAAATGAATGAAGGAAGAGTGTTTTTAAAGGCGGGATGAGAGAAATTTCCATTTTCAAGGTCAATTGGTCAAAGAGGGACATTACAAACCGACCCCAATGGGAAGTGTAATACCTTTGTCAACTTTAGATGCAAGAATGCATCAAGGATGTAAGTGCATCGTGTGGAAATTTGTGCTTCATGCATGCATACCTAACAAATATTCTTCTACCAACACAAAAGATAGATGCCAAGTGGAATGAAGGCAACAAGTTGATGTGGAATTTCACCTTTGGATTTGCATAAAGGGGTGCAAATTCATGCCTATACAATTCAATATTATGCATATGTCATAATTGTTAATGGCTAACTACATGAATGTTTCATTAGTGAAATATAGGATAAATTTCTTGCCGTCCAAAGTGGGAGGGAGAGTATCACATAGGAGAGGAGTATGGTCTACAGATTAACCAGTATTGTTATCTGAATTTACTCCCACCCGTGTAGGTCAATTTTAGACACTATCAAGTCAATTAGAGTTCAGAGTCATTAGTTGAGTTGATAAAGTAGAACCTAATCATTAAATGATCTTATTTTTGTCAATTTAAATTGATTGCATATATGTTTTTTATAATTGGTAAATATTATGTCTATTATATGTGTGTGTATGTATATGAAACATAGAAAAATAGGTTCATCAAAATGGGATGTGGAATGGGGGTATGCACCTATCTTCCTTATTTCATTAAAAAAAAGAGATCCCCTAGGATAAGATTGACTTTCAACCCTTAGGTGAGTCAATCTTAATGGAGATTTTGTTGTTTTCCTTATGATTGCAGATAGGGTAAATTAGCCTGAACAACACTTTGGGGAGAAAAATTAAAAATTGTAAACAAACCCAATTGTGCAATATGAAACTTGATTCATCAATTTAAAGACTAAAACTACCAAATTAACAAAATTCTAGCAGATTTGAGAAGGACAAAATTTTATGCACCTGTCACCAAAAGCTTCTACTGAGTGTCCTCTTGGGATGGATTTTCCCTAGTGTGAATGGGTCTGTCCAAGATTTTTTTTAAATTTAAAATTTGGATCTGTAGCTTTTGATCTACACTTTCTGCTTGTATCTTTCAATCTCCACTTCTAGATTTGGTCCTGTAGCAAAATTGAAAATTTTGGTTTGTTTTTACGGGGGTTTTCCTCGGTCAAACCCCATGTTTGGTAATTAAATATTGATGAAAAATACATATCTAAAACATAAATGTGTGTGAGAGCCCCAATCTTAAGTGTGTCTAAGATTTATTAGAGCCAAAATGCAAATAACCTTATTCAAGTGTGTTAGAATGAGATCCATAAATGAACATGAATAATGAAATAAAACCCTAATTAGGGAGACATCAAGACACCCAAATAGATCCAAATTTTGATTATACAATGTTTACATGGCTAGTAGAATGAAGATAAAAGATGGGATCACTAGGAAACAAGTCATTAGATCAAGGGAAATGGCTAGTTGCATGTCCCAAAAACCTAGAATCCATCATGATCCTGTTGGTTATTTTTTAAGAATCAAGTTGATCTTCAGAATTGCCTATGGAATTTTCCATTTCCAATATTTAGTAATCTAAAGGGATTGGCCAATGAATGAGTGAAAGCAAAAAGGATTTCCTCCTACACTTTGGGCTCTATGAAACCTAAGAGGGTGATCCCACGATGTATATTCAAGAATTTACGCAATTAACATTTAAATACATTGTAAATAACAAATAATTCCCATATTACCACTCAACAACGTAGTGTATCAAAAGATTTGGCTACTCCTTTAACAATACTCTACACTTGGAGCATAAGAATAGTGAAATTCATCACAAAATAACTACAATGGCAACCCATTTGAAAAGTTTGTAAATAAAGAGTGATTTACTAATGAATTGACCCAGAAAATGTATTACAAATATGTTACTCAAACTAGTGTCTTATCTTAAACACGAAGTCAATCTTAACCTATGCAACTTGATAAAAAATTTACACATAGCATCATATAAGCTTTAAAATACTACATTACGACATCTCCACATTATATTCTCAACCAACACTTCTTATGCATATCCTAGCACTCAATTCATATGAATTAAAGGCTTCACTCAAGCACTTACATTAATTATTTAAAATAAAAAGCAAGAACAAAACCCTACATCCACTGGAAATAAATGGAGATGAACAAAACAATCCTTGATTATATTATTCATAACTCATAAAACAAGTACATAGGAGAGAAAATGGCCATGAAATTTGCACCATTATGTATTGTATTTGCTAGTTTTGTTATCAGAATTACATACATACTAATAGACTTAGAACCTAAGACAGAACTCAAAATATGCTTAGTATCATTTTTACAATTCTCTTTGATCAATTGCAATACAACGAACCCCATACTTTTGGCCCTTCTTGTAGAAATGAAGGAGTAGAACAAGCTTTAGGCTAGAAAGTACACATGTTACCATTTAACTGGACCGCTATAGAATATATTCCCTTTGTAGTTACATTTGCATTCTTAGATGGAGGGAAACATATGTGAGACAAAAATTATTCTCATTTGTTGTTGGAGATCCGGTCCCACCTTCCAAGAGGAATCTTCAATTGTTTTAACAATATCCTCTTGCTCAAAAGGTGTGTCCACACACAAAATGGAAATGAAAGAAAGCATGAAAGAATAAAACTGGAAAGGACGCGGAATATGTTGACATCTGCAAACTTTTCATCAATTCAAATTGGGGAGAAGGCAATATATTTTCCATACTTTAACAAAAGCCTAATTTGTACTAATTTCAGGCTATGCATTGCATTTCTCCCATCCATTACTCACCATGATTGCAGATTTCAAAATCAAAATTATAATTTCCACCCTATCATTGCACTTAATCCTCCAGTCCATCCAAGTATTTGCTCTTCCAGGCCAAGAACTCCTCCATAGTGGGCCAACTGGATTTCATTACATTATCATCCTTTTTTCAATAAGGTGAATATTTGGTAACAACTTGATTGGCTTCCTTATCAAATTCTGCCAAGAAAATCTCTACATGAACTGACATGTCCATGTTCCTCTTTAGTGTTCCCATATAATGTCATTGGAAAATTGAAGAAGCTTGACCTAAAATGACATCATTAGTTTCCTTTCTCCACTTCTGCAAGGTTTTTATGCTACCATCATCCTTTAAAATAAATGGGAGGAGACAATGATTTGTTTCATGAAATTTTTAACCAATTCCCCTATCTAGGCCTCTAAAGGCTCAATTACTCCCTTGAATTCCTAAATCTCACTTACAAGAGTAATGGCGGGCTTAAGCTTCTCAGGGGGGTTAGTATCCTGCTTGGCTCCAATAGACATCATCCTTAATACTTTCAACCTAGGGATCCATGTCTACATGAGCAGAATAGCCCTCTCCTTATCATTGCCAAAATTATTTATAGCAGATTTCATGAAGGAATAAATATCATAAATACTATTTAGCCTATTAACAAACCCTCTATTTAAGTGTTCTAATACTATAGTGGAAATCTTCGCATTACTCATAAAGACTTCCTTATCATGATTATCACATTTCTCTTTATAATCATTTAACTACCTGAGTAACTCCTCCTTGCTAACATCTTCCTTAGCCTGTGGTACTTCTGACGTACTTGACTTTATCAATGAAATGGGCATAGTCCCCATATATTGTATGACACAATTGCCCATGAGGAACTTGCTAAAGGCGTAAACTCAGTGGGCGCAACTTCATGTGGAATGGTAGGAGAATCAACACTTGTCTATGTTTTCTCTCTTGGTTGCAAATTTTGCAACTTCTCCTTTAATAATGTTATTTTCATTTGTAGTTGCATCTTTTCTTGTTTAGTCCTTCCATATTGTACCAACAAGTCATTGTATTGTGTTCTAAACTTTTCCTTTTATGTAGTTACAGCTTCCATGGTGGCTCTTATGAACTGAGCAACATTTATAGACATATTTGTTGCCTCAATAGTTATTTTTTAATAAAAAGGGGTAAAAAATTTATTGATAATCAGAGAAGAGCACTACAATGAAGCAAAGGGTCTAAACCCTAGGAAAGCAAAAAACAACAAAGCAAAGCAAGAAACAACATCATCCACCACCAATCCCATCGCCATCCTCTGCAATAATCTTGTTCAATTCATGGCAAAGATCTTGGGAAATCTGATCCCACCCCTCAATCCTCCAGCCATCAAGATGCGCCGAGGCCCATTTTGCCAAGCAATCTACAGCTTTATTCCACTCCCTCGGAATATGGACAAACGAAACCTCCTCCATCAAGGAGCTAATCTGCAGAATTTGTTGCACCATCCTAGCTAACTGCCAACTGACATCAGTCACCTTCCGATCTTTAAGCAAACTAACCAAAACCTGTGAGTCAGACTCACATATAACTTTCCTCCACCCCAAAGCATAAGCCCGTTCAAGGGCGGAGAATATCGCCAGACCTTCCATAAGGTTAACGGTCTTCGTCCCCTCGTAAGAAGAGAAGAAGAAGACCACTGAGCCTGTGGAATCTCTACCAACTCCACCAATTCCAGTAGGCCCAGGATTTCCTTTTGAGGAACCATCAGTATTAATCTTCAAAATTCTAGCAGGAGGGGGAAACCATTTACCCACTCTCATAACTTTCATTTTTGCTTGCCTTCCTCTTCGGACACAAACTGATGCCAAAGACAATGTCTGAAGTCCCAATCTCTCCAACTTCTCAGCATCCCCTTTCTCCAAGGGAAAATCAACCTCACACTTTGCTTCCACAGTCTCCCAACCATACCCATAATTCTCTGCCAAACTTGTTGAATAATCAACTTTTCACCTCGGAAGATTCTAAGATTCCGCTCCAGCCAAATCTGCCAAAGAAGGAATGTAGGTCCCACATGCCACACGTCCTGAAGGAAAGATGCGGTAGTAGGAGGTCTGCCTAGACTATGCCAGAAGTCAACTAGAGAGGAAGCATGGACACAAGGAACTCTCCAAGCTTCCCACCACAAGTGCCATAGCCTCATAGCAAAGGGGCAACAAAAAAACAAGTGCGCAGAATCCTCCTCTCCATCCCCACACAACACACACATGGATGGTCCCTGAAATCCCCTCTTTTGAATATTATCCCAGGTCAAACACTTATTCCAGGCCAAAGTCCAAATGAAGCAATTACACTTTGGCCAAGAAAACTTGTTCCAAACATTCTTCCACCAATGAACCTCCACCCCATCCAGCTTGTGAGATAACAACACCTGATAACCAGAAGAAACAGTATAAACACCCTTAGGGTTGGGAGACCAAGATAAAACATCTCCACCCAGAAGGGAACTACAAGTCCTGCTAGAGAGGATGCTGTGCAATTCCGCACATTCCTCCTCCATACCAACCATAGGCCACTCCTCAGGATTCTTCCATCTACCCGTCATTAACTGTCCTTGAGAAGAAATAGACTTGAAGTCTCTCACCTTGTCCCACCCAGCCTCAAGGAATCTTTGACAAAGGGGCAAGAGGTTAGGATACTGAGAAACAATGGGAGGAAAACCATCCCAAGCATCCAACCAAAATTGAGCCTCAAGCCCACTTTTGTAGATCCAGAATAAGCCGTCCTTAACTAGAGCTACCCCCTTCTTAAGCGTACTCCAAATAACCGATCCTTTCCCCACTAAGGGATAGCGAGGAATATCCATCTGAGGGATCCCCGAAAAATATTTATGAAGTAAAATCTTGGCCCAGGTCTGATCTTGCTCCACACACCACCTCCAGTATAGCTTGGCAGCAAGCACCACCCCAGACAAAGATGACTGCCTTAATCCAAGACCTCCATATTGCCTCGGACTATAAACAAGCTCCCATTTAACCAAGCTCCATTTAGATGACGATAAATTACCTTCCCATAAAAATTGTCTAGATAAAGCATCAAGTTCCTGAAGAAAACCAGCTGGGGCCACCTGGAGCATGCATCTATAAATGGGAAGAGCTTGAACCACATATTTGATCAACTGAACACGACCAGCAAAGGATAACCATCTATGGGTCCAATGGTTAACCTTCATCCGAAACTTTTCCAGAATATTCTGCCATGAATCCCTAGACATCCTTTTGTCAGAGATAGGAATTCCAAGATAGATCAAAGGGAGGGATCCAGACTGAAACCTTAAAATATTGGCAATCCTCCTTTGAATCGGATCAGGAGTATTGAAGAAGAAGATGGAGGATTTACCTTCATTTAACATTTGACCTGAGGCGGTCAAATAAACATCCAACACAGCACGCAAGTTTGTAGCCATACCCATCAAAGCAATATCATCCACAAACTATAAATGAGACTGTGGGGGAATATTACCACCCCAACGCCAACCCTGAATGATACCCCTCTCCACATTTCTTCTCAACAACTGACCCAATCCTTCAACAAAGAGCAAAAACAATTACAGAGATAATGGATCACCTTGACGCAATCCCCGAGAGGCACCAAAAAGCTCTGTGGGTTCCCCATTAATTAAAACGGAGAAGGATACATAGGTCACGCAACTCTTGACCCATCGAATCCAATCATCCCCAAACCCAAAAGCACCAAGGATCTTCCAAAGGAAGGACCATCAAACTCTGTCATAAGCCTTTGCCATGTCCAACTTGATGAACATAGCCTTATCAGTGGAGTTAGCCATAGAATGAATGGACTCTGTAGCAATAACCACCCCATCCAGAATTTGCCTTCCCGCAACAAAGCCACTCTGCTCCTCGGAAATTAACACTCTAAGCCAAATTTTTAGCCTATCCGCAATTACTTTAGAGATGATTTTGTAAATCACATTACAAAGAGAGATGGGTCTAAATTGGCTTAACTTGTTTGCTCCATCAGATTTGGGGATGAGAGCAAGGAAGGTGGAATTCAAAGCCCGTAACATCTGCTTATTCGCCTGAGATTCCTGGACAACAGCCAATAAGTCAAGCTTAATAATATCCCAGAATTCTTGAAAAAACTCCACCGGAAAGCCATTAGGGCCAGGAGCTTTCCCTCTATTCATCTGGAACACCGTTCTCTCAAGCTCTTCGATTGAAATATCCCTCATGAGACATTCATTCATCTCCCTAGTAACCAGAGAAGGGATACAAGATAGAACTTGAGCCTCCT
>VDFB02290892.1:0-52241 GCA_007258455.2 Sequoia sempervirens
CAAAAATAAAAATGCTTGGGTCATGTGTGTATTCTCATCCATTTGTATCATGATTTGCATTCGACAATCTATCTTGGAGGTTGCAGTTTGTTAGCCGGAGCTACATTACTATAGGTATGGGTGTGGGAGCACATAACTGTCACGCGTCTAGTGCCAGTGAGATAAAGACCAACTATGAGACCATATGCACGTATAGATATGCAGGCCGCCTTACTCAGTCCAGACTGGGTAATTTAGAGCACTAGAGGAGAGTGATTGATGATATAGAGTTCATGACATGGCATCCCTACCTAGATTGTGGGTGCTAGGATGAGGATGATATTTAGGTGCCTTTTCTTTGTCATTTAATGCTACTGATTGGTTAGAATCGTTGGGTGTTAGAGATATTTTTTTATCAGACGAGTGTATAGACAGTATGGTTTGGTTCAGGGTATGCCCCAGGGTGTTTCTCATTACGCCCATCGTCAGTCAAATACTATAGATTGGGGGCCTATTTTGTCATATGATGTAGTTTTTTAAGAGTATCATTCTTTGCAACCATTTGAGTGGGACATCCGTTTGAATATTGTTGAGCCACCAGTTATAGCAGACTATGTCGAGTATCTGGCTTTGCATCCTTTTCCATGCCTTACTATTCTTGATTAGCCTGCCCCATTACCTGTAGAGGAGGATGTTGTTGTTGCACATGGTCATAGGCAGAGGAGAGAGGAGGTCGAGGTGGAGGATGTCAGTGAGGAGGAGGATGTCGACGAGGAGGAGGATAGTGGGGATGAGAGGGATAGTGGAGATGAGAGGGATAATGAATATGAGAGCAGTGGAATGATTATAGATTTGACAGTGGAGATGTTGCAGGTGGGTCGGGCCCTGCCTTAGATTTTCCTGAGGATGCAGTGCCTCGTAAGAGGCAAGCAATGAGAGATGTTTCAGATCAGTTGTAGATAGCGAGTCTTCAGGTGTAGTTAGAGACTATTTAGGAGAAAATTTTGTAGGCTCAGGGTTTATTAGAGTAGACTCAAGCTCAGATGCAGGCTCAAGCCTAGTCACATGTAGAGGCTTTAGCATTAGTGTAGGCTCAGTTGGACACTACATAGACACAGATTGCAACATTAACAGTCAAGAGAGATGTTGCTAGGTAGAATGGAGAGGGTGCTTAGGCTCAGATCGCATCCTTGACAGCCAAGAGGGATGCCACTAGGTTTACAGTAGAGGGTGCTCAGGCTACAGTCGAGAGATTATAGAGACTGGCAGATGGTACTTCCCTAGCGTATTATATGCGAGAGGTTTCCCATATTGGTAGAGAGGTGGAGTACTATAGAGGGAGATATTATGATTTCATCCCTAGTAAGTAGAGAGTGAGCTACAAGCAATCCCGATCTAGCATGACTCATTCTAGGACTGTCAATGCGGGTGTGACACAGCCTCTCCAGAGAGATCCCAGAGATCTTGGTACATCTGGTGGTGGTGGAGGGACTAGTCCTACTATGCCTGCACCTTCTAGAGCCAGCAGTACTTAGTTTTAGATGTGATTTCCCCTTTTGTATTTGAGATGATGATGTACATTCTGATTACAACCATTTTTTGATGATATATCTCTTTTCATTTTAGACATCATTGTATACTTGACATTAATATTCCGATCTATATGATATGCAACAGATTCCTCGATCTATGATGTTTTCTACATGATTCTCTGATGGATGCATTTACTTTCATGTTCTATATGCTATGTGATTATCCTTTTATTATGTTTTTACGAATGCAGTTTATATCATGATGATATGCTATGATGTATGATGTTCTATTATGATGATGCATAATGATGATGTATGGATGATGTATGGATGCATGATGTATATGTATGATGATGTAATTACATACATGGTTATGGATATGATGTGTTAAGATGATATATGATATGCGATGTAAATGGGATGTGTGTATTTTTATTTTTGTGTAAATGCATTTATATGAGGTAATAAATGAATAAAAATGATGTATGATATATGATGTAATTAATGGATAGATTAATGATATGTGATATGATGTAATAAATGGATGGATTAATGATATGTGATATATGATGTGATAAATGAAAAAAATGTGATGATAGAGATTTATATGTTTGAGATTTTCTTTATGCAATTTTATGTGATATGGAAAATATGATATGATGAATGCAAAATGATTTGATTCAAATGTGTGAATGATGATTAAATGTTTTCTAATGTATGAAAATGAATTTGATGATGCAATTATATGATCATGATGATGTTTTTTGTCAAGTATACTCAGTCTATATATGAGAAAAGATAATCGTTAAAATTTGAATCCTTCATGAGCTTTAGTAACAAACACTCTCTAGATGTAAAAACTATTATGAACACAATATAATTTAACCATGCAAATATATATGCAAATATTGGCATTCTAACAGTACTTTTGTGCTTTGTATCATCATAGAGCTTTTTAAAATGTTGAAAGTGAGTACAAGCACCAATGGTATAGTTTAGACCATGATGACCTGAGTATTACTTCCATGATTTTTGATATTACAAGCGAACACAAGGATCTAGGTATAATTAAACCGAGATGACCTAAGCATTTCTTTTGTAAAATAGACAAGAATTTACCATTTTCCTATGTGAATTGGAATGTCATCCATGATACTTCATAGAGCACTTCCCATGACAATTCACATAGTAATTATGATTAATTCACAGACAACAGATAAAGAAAATACTATTCTCCTTCCTTGCTTCTCTAGTTCAATACATCATTGAGTTTCTCTAAAGAAATGATAAAATTGATCAAAGTACAACATATCCAACTTTTGCTTAAAGTATTTCAATCATTATTTAGATTAGATCATCCATCTTGATTTTATGATGCTTTTGTGATTTTTGAGATTTTGACCAAAGACCTAACCTAAAGACCTATCCTAGGGGCCTTGGGGTCTAATCAAAGATTAACCTTTCCTATGTTATACACGTAGAGACCACATAGTTCGACTGACTAGACTCATGTTTTTTGGATTTTTTATATGGAATTTTTGACTTGTTTTTTCAATTTTCTGATGTGATATGGATGTTTGATGTGTTTCTAATGGTGATTGATGTTCTATGTTGGGTTGTGTTTTGATCATTGTTTTTGTCGTGTTTGTCTTACCACTATTTTTCCATTTGATTAAGTGCAATGTTTATTTCCCCCAATGAGGTTCAGATGTTGCCCCCAAGCTAGGGTGAGACATGACCACATGATATGATATGATAATGGATGTAAAAAATGATGGTGAAAGTAAGGACCATGACATGCGTCGAAATAGATGGGAAAGCTAGTTCAAATCACAAATAGCGCCTATTTCCAAGTTTTCACTACATGTTTTTATTGCACTTTTTTAGTCTTTTTGATTTTTTGTATTTTTCCCTTTTTTGATTTTTTTAGTATTTTTTTGTCGCCAGGATGCCTATTTTCCAAGTTTTCATCAAGGTAACCATTTTGAGAAACTAATTCATGCACCAAGTGATTCAGGTATAGAACTTTCTGAGATGGATATTGTTGATAGGTTCATCAAACAAATTCCCTTTTGGTGTAGACAATTGATATTCTCTTGATCCATACACTGATATGATTACAAAGGGACCTAGCCAGTTAGGTTCAAACTTCCCTTTCTTTTCTCTATCCTACTGATTCCTAGGGTTTTCCTTTAGGACCAAGTCTCCAACTTGAAATACTCTAGGTTTTACCCTGTGATTGTAGCTCCTTGACATTCTTTGTCGGTAGGCCTTCAAATGATTGACAACTTGCTGACAATGTTCATCCAGTAATTCCAGTTCCTATAGCTGAGAGACTCTGTAATCCTTATCTGTAATGATATCCTTTAGTGAGACACAAAGTGATGGTATTTCTATCTCAATGGGTAGGATGGACTCTGATCCATACACCAAGGCATATTGTGTAGCTCCTGTTGGTGTTCTGATGTTGGTTCTGTAGGCCCATAGTGTAGGATTTAGCTAAACTAATCATGTCCAACATCATTTACCATTTTCTTTAGTATTTTTAGAATTTTTTTGTTTGAGGCCTTTGCTTGGCCATTTTCCTGTGGATAGTATGGTGTTGAGAAACGATGTTGGATATGGAATTGTTCACATAATTCCTAGACGTCTTGGTTTTTAAAAGGCCTGCTATTGTTTGTGACAATGGATTGGGGTACCCCATACCAACAAATGAGGTAGTTGAGTATGAAAGATGAGATCTGCATTCCAGTGATAGTTATTAAAGGAACCGCTTCTATCCATTTTGTGAAATACTTTGTTGCTATGATGATAAAGTTGTGTCCATTAGATGAAGATGGATTTATTTTTCATACTAGGTCCAATCCCCATTGACAAAAGGGCCATGTTGATGTGAAGGGTTGTAACTCTTGTGCGGGCGCATGAATTAGATTACCATGAATCTGGCATTTTTGACACTTTTTAACGTATTGATAAGACTCCTCCATGTTTGGCCAGTAATACCTTAAACAGAGGAGTTTCCTGGCTAAGGTTAGCCCACTTTAATGGGTTCCACAAATACCTTCATGTACCGCTCGTAAGGATATTTCAGATTCGTGATGTTCCAAACACCAAAGAAGAGTACCATCTAGACCTCAATGGTAAAGGGTGTCAGCAATCAATGTATGTCGGGTGGATTGACGGATAAAGTTACACTTTTGGTTTCTAGAGAGATCAAGAGGAAGGATATTATCCTTGAGGTAAGTATAGATTTCTCCATATTGTGAGGTGTGAGTGTCGGTTATTTGGCATATGGTCTGTGAATCAGGATTGTCGTATGCAGGGTTAGATATTTGTTCCACCATAAACTCATAATGAACTTTCTTTTCTAGTAATTGCAAAAGGGAAGCAATTGTCACCATGGAATCTGTAGCCTTGCTCTCTACCCTTGGTATTTGTTCGAACTTGATATCCATGAAGTACTTTTTAAGATCATCTATCATTTTCTTGTATGACATGATCTTTTCATCCTTTGTCTGATACTTGTCATTTACTTGATAGATAACAAGCTATGAATCCCCATACACTTGCATTTCTGTGATTTTCCATTCAATAGCTACTTTGATGTCGATAATCAATGCTTCGTACTTAGCTATATTGTTGGTACATGAAAACATTAGCCTATAAGATCTTGGGATGGTGTGGCCTTGAGGTGTGACAAATAGAATTCCGGCACCAGACCCTCTTTGTGTGTACGATCCATCAAAATAAATCCTCCATTGTTGTGTTGTAATATTTAAGATGTCTGCATCTAGAAATTCAATTTTCATTGGATGATCTGATCTTGTAATGGAGCTTTAACTAGTTGATCCGCTATTACCTGTCCCTTGCTGGCCCTCCTGTCAACATATTGGATGTCAAACTCGTTCAAGATCATGAACCATTTTTCCAGTCTCCTTGTTAGAGTAGCTTTACTGAGTAGATATTTCAATGGGTCTATTTTTGCTATGAGCCTGACTATATGAATCAACATGTAGTGTCACAACTGCTGAGTTGAAAAGACTACTGCCAAACAATATTTCTCTATAAATGTGTAGTTTATTGCATATCCATTGAGTGTCCTGCTGATGTAGTAAATAACTTGTTCTTTTCCTTCAGAATCCTCCTGTACTAATAGAACTCCTAAAGATATGTCAGTTGTTGTGATGTATAGTAACAATGGTCTCTCTGCTATAGGTCGCATAAGTATTGGAGGCGACATCAAGTATTGTTTTATCTAGTTAAAATCTGTTTCATAGTCATGATCCCACTTGAATAAAACATTCTTATGAAGTAGATGATTAAATGGGTGACTCTTGTCTGCTAGCTAGGAGATAAATCTCCTGATGGATTGCAACCTGCCTTGTAGGGACCGTAATTGACTGATATTTTTAGGTGGTGGCATCTCCATTATTTCTTTAACCTTAGCTAGATCCACTTCAATACCTTTCTCTGATACTATGTAACCAAGGAGTTTTACTGATGTCCTTCCCTGGTGTGTGATTTTGCTAAGATGTCATCCACATAATCTTCCATCAAAGTATGCATCATGTCATGGAAAATAGTGGTCATCGTCCACTGATATGTCGCACTTGCATTTTTCAACCCAAAGGGCATAACATTCCAACATAATGTACCCCAAGGACAAGTGAATGCCATCTTTTCTTGATCTTCAAGTGCTATTTTTATTTGATTATACCCTGAGAAGCCATCCATTAAAGATAACATGGCATGTCTTGTTGTTAGATCGACAATTATATTAATGCTAGGTAAAGGAAAATCATCCTTTGGGCATTCCTTGTTTAAATCGCTGAAATATATGCATATTTTGATGCTATTATCAAGTTTGGATACATGCACAATGTTTGAGATCCATTCTGCATAATCTACAGACCTAATAAATCCTGCATCCAACAATTTATTTATCTCAGCTTTAACCATCAGGGTGATGTGGGGATGCATATTTCTTAATTTTTGTTTGACTATTTTGATTCCATTTGGTAGCGACAAATGATGCATTAGGAGATCTGGATCCAATCCTGGCATGTTAGAATAAGACCATGCAAAATTGATGTGCTGCTCCTCAAAGAATTTGGTGAATGCAGGTTTCTCCTGTTTTGTCATGGATGTTGCTAGATGTAGTATCTTTTCCTTTTTAGTTGTTCCCAGATTTATAGACTGTGTCAGTTCTACCAGTACTAATGATCTATCATGGTAATGCTCTAGGAGAGTGTCAAATCTTCCATCCTTCAGTGCCTCAAAAAGGTTTTCACTATTGGATATGTTCTTTATTTTTTCTTTTTCAAAATCTAATGTTTCCTTAAAAAGGTTTTCACCATTAGATTTATTTTTTCTGTTGTCATTTTTGCAACTGGAAGATTTGGTACCATCCCATTGTGAAGTGTCATTATGAGTGTTATGGATAGAAATTGTATCAGTTTTGTCACTACAAAGATAGTTTATGATGGCATCATCATTTGAAAAGACTAATGAATAGGTTTGGTGGGTTCCCAGTCAATAAGTTCGGGATGCCTCAGGGGTAATAAGTCATCAGTTGAGTAAGGTTGAAAGTTGTAAGTGTTCTGATAGCTAGGTGGTCAAAGTTGTCGATAGGAAGTTCAAGGTCTATGATAGTACTCACCTCCAAGTCATCTGTCTCACTCGATGTCTGATCGTCCTCGCTTGAGTCATCAATATTTGTTGATCCCTTTACAAATGGTCTATTTCCTGAGCTTTGTCCCTCCTCTCATAAGGGTGTATATGTTTGAATGACATCAATTTGTTTGTCAGTGTACAATGTAGCATATAAATGATCCCATTCATACTCATTGGAATCTATGTCAGAACTATCTCTCATTTGTAGAATCCTTTCTACCACTTTCTAAGTTTCTTCCTCTTTTGCTTCACTTGTGTAGCCTAATCCTATTTTTTCTTTAGGCTATAGTGTTAGGGGTTGAATAGGTTCTATAATACCATCCTTTCTCTTTCCAATTGGTCCTTGGATTTCATAGCTCATTTTCTCTAAGATAGCCTTCCCTTTTCCATACTGATTTGTTTTGATGCTGATATTTGTTGATGTTGAGGCTTCTTCATCCTTGTATAGCCAATTAAGAATGGCTTTGTCTTCTGACTCATCTTCGAGGGTACCTGCTTTAAAAAATATTTCATTAAGAGTTGTGATTGGTTGTGATGAACATGGTGTGTTTGATATGGGTTGTGAATATGATTTTGGTGACGATAGAAATTGTGATAGACACAAAGATTGCACAAGGGAATATTCTCCTAAGCCTTTGTCCTTCAACTGGACCTTGTCTGAAAATTGTTGTGATAGATTATTCATAGGACCTTCAGTGTTTGATAAAGTTGAGTTAGCAACAATTGTTTCCTTCACTTGATCCTTCTTCTCAACCCATTTAGATATGAAATTGGGTTGTCTTTCACCACTGGATGAAGTGGAAGTGTTGACTTCTCTGTTGTGGGGTACCAATGTGTCTTGATTTTCTTTTAACATGTTACAAGTTTGTGGCTTATTGTGGTCATCTGATATGGTGACCTCCTATCCGTTGACTGGAAATTTCAAACATTGATGGTATGTTGAAGGTACCGCTTTCATTTCATGGATCCATGGATGACTCAATAGTATGTTATATGTTAGGTCCTTGTCTAACACTCGAAAAACAATGTTTTTGACAATCGGCCCTACTTGAATTGGAAGTACAATCAACCCTTTGGAAGACCTTTCCTCTTCATCATATTCCTTTATTGTTATCTTTCTTCTAGCATCAATGGAATTGTTTGAATAGCCTACTGCATGAATTAGTTTCAAAGTACAAATATTTAACCTAGCTCTGCCATCTATTAAGACACGCTTGACACAGTGTTTATGGATTAGAACCTCTATATGTAAGGCTGCATTATGTGGGTGATTTAGCTACACATCATCTTGTTCAAAGAATGAAAGATAATGAGGTGTGGTTAGATGTCCCACCATGGCTTGGAATTGACAAACATCCAAATTACTGGGCACCATTGTAACTAATAGAGCCTATTCCAGAACATCTTTGTGTGATGGTGAGATTTTGAGAAGTTCTAGAATAGATATTTGTGTGGGTATCTTTTGTAATTGGTCCATGATGTTGTATTGATGCGATGGGGGAGTAGTTTTTTTGGAGGAAACTCCTTTTAATATCAATTTGGACTGCCCTCTTGTCGTTACATTGACTGGTTGATGTTCTTGTGTTTCCCTGATCTTTAGGACATTGATTTGGTTATTAGAGGTGTTTGTGCTTGGTATCATGTTCAAGGATTCAATGTCATTGATGTTTGTTTCATCTGTTTGATTATCAATGTCATTTTTCTCCACCTCAGAAAGGCAAAGAATGGTGGTGTCATAGACATAGTTTATAATTTTTCCTTTACCACTTGAAGAAGACTCTCCCTTTTTGTAGTTGGGTAATGGATTCGTAAATGCACTATGATCATTGTTTGTTTGATGCCCTTCAACAAACACCTTCTTTGCTTCAATCAAGTCTTGTATCAAATGTTTTAATTGCATACAGTCATTTGTTTTATGTCCCTTATTCTTATGAAATTTGCAATAATCAACATCATTCCACAAGGATGGTTTTACCTTTGGCCCCCAATTTTGTGCTTCTGGTAGAGTAATAAATTTGTTTGCAATGAGCTCTCTCATTGTTGATTCCAAAGTTTTTCCTAATGGGGTAAATCTCTGTCGATTGGATTTTATTTGATATGATGGTCGAGATTCTCCATTGTTTGTGTTATTATTTTGAGTAGTGCTTTGATTGTTGTTTTAGTTTTCATTTTGATTTTTTTTGACAGTTGTTGTTATCAAATTGAACACTAGTTTTGTATTGTCAGTTGTAGCGTCATTGCTTCCAATATTTCTATTTTTCTACCAAAATTTTGGCTTGTCATTGTTTCCATAGTGATTTGTGTTGTTGGATGTTTCATTGTAGTGCTTAATCACTCCTCGTTTGACTAGGGCTTCTTCGATTTTAAGCCCATTCTCAATTACCTTTTCAAATGTCAAGGGACATTGTAGTTTGATTCTATAACTCATGTCATCATTTAAATTGTTGATAAATAATTCAATCTTCTCCTCTTTAGGTATAGATCAAGGATATCTAGCGAATAAATTTCTCCAACGTTGTAAGAATGATAGGAATGTCTCCCCCTTTTTTTTTAGGTTATACAAATCTTTTATGGTTACGTCATGTTGTATGTTCAAGGAGAATTGAGAAATGAATCTGTTGACAAGTTGTTTGAAGGATTGAATCCCTGGTTGTAATTTGGAGAACCATTCCATACAATGGCTCCCAAACTCCTAGGAAATAACCTCATGAGGTATGTATCTTCTTGTGCAAACTCGAGGCTCATTGTTCTGAACTCCCTTACATGGTCAATTGGGTTTGATTTTCCATTTGTATTTTTCATATTTAGGAAACTCACAGTGTCTATGGAAAGGAATCATGTCCACACTCAGATGAAATGGATAAGGAAAAATGTCTTGGAATAAATATCTCTTTGTGGTTCCTGTTTGCATATTTTGAATCTGTTGTTGCAAGGTTTGCATTTCAGCTATTAAAGCAACCACTTGATCTATGTCCTAGGTGTGGTGTGGTTCTGTTTCATTTGTCCTAGGCATTTCCTTCAATCGATTGATGTTGAAGTCTTTCAGAAGTTTGGCACCTAACTCTACTAACATCAAGAGATATTTCTCCATGTCTTGTTCTAAGACCTTTTCCATAAATTTATGAAAATTTGGGACCTGTTGGGCATGTTGTATATCTTGTGTTATTTCGTTGGTATCATGTTGTTGGAATCAGTAAAAGGGGTTTTCTTCAGTTATGTTTGGATTTTCAATTTCTTTCTCTAATTTTTTGTCTTTGCAACCTTGTCAAGATTTGCATACAAGTTTTGGTTGTTTTCACTAAACTTGGATCTTCTGTGTTGGGTTTAGTGTCTATTTGATTTTAACAAATCCAAATAGAATGATGTATTCTATTGATGAGGCTAAGTTGAAAATCTGATTACTGAGTTTTGTTTTGTGATGGTAGGATGTCATAATCCTGATGAGGAAACTTTGAATCAATAATCTAGATTTGTTTTGATA
Organism: Sequoia sempervirens; assembly: GCA_007258455.2. Lineage (NCBI taxonomy): Eukaryota > Viridiplantae > Streptophyta > Pinopsida > Cupressales > Cupressaceae > Sequoia > Sequoia sempervirens. The sequence continues at coordinate 10,666 of VDFB02290892.1, forward strand.
ATGGAAACTTCGTATTTTGCAAGATCTGGGTTTATGTTTGAAAGCAGTTTGACTTGTAAAAACCTACTTTGTTTCATGTTTTTAGGACACTGTTTGAATTGTGAAATATTTTTCACTGGTAAAAACCTGAGTTTCTGATGGCAACAAATCTGACAGACATTTCTGAAAGGTCTCTAATTTTGTTTTGTTTTGTGGAAGCACTAATACAGAGGGTATACGTGTTGAAATAGAATGTAGAAGCGCTAAAAGTATGGTAAAAGTGTTGTCAAACAGAGCAGAAGTGCAAAAAAATTTTCTACAACAAAAGGAATTCATCTATGGTGTAAGTTGTATTTATAAAATCTCCTCAACCATCCTCTTACTATGCACTTTAACACTATATTTTTTCCTACCATATAAAATTATAATGATAAATATCCTAATATTTGATGCACATTATCCTTATTACATCAAAAAAGTCATCATTTTCTCATAAATTTTTTGGCCTACTAATATTTTGTATACTTCAAACCTCTTACAAGATCCTCCTCAACGTGACACAATTAATATAGATTGAATCAAACTTGATGGGACTTCAAAATATTTCCCTAAAAAGTTTACCCTGTATTTCTATAGAAACTTCATGGACATCTTATTCTCTATTAAAGGTCTTGGAAAATAGTCTTTCATGTAATATAACATACCTTTTATATATTTTTTTTTGTAATTCAAGATTTGTTGACAGTTGAAATGGCACAACAACAGTTAAACAAAATATTGTTATTTTTTTTCTTCTGAAGGAGAAAGATAACACATGGATATCTTACATCCCAAGGTCTTTATAGTTGGTTCTCAACTGTGCTGATGTCCCTCAGTGGTCGATGTAGCAGTAATGTTCAAGGGGCCTGCTAGTGTGAGCTTTTGGATTATTCTAAGATCAAACATGAATTTAAACCTACTCTAACCGGGGGTTTTTAAAGAAACATAAAAAGATGGGTCAGAGCTTTGGGACATAAAGAATGATAATTCACCTATCTTAACCAGACTTTCTCTCCTTCAAGGAATTGTAAACTAAAACTAGAGAAAAAAATTAACTTGTGATTAACACACAGTTGCATTCATTCACAGTGTTGATTTCTACAACAGAGTACTAGTTACCATTTTAAATAAAACACCAAAATAACATTCCACTCCTTGAAGGCTTCACAAATCAATTGATTAACTTAAGACAAACACCATTCTGAAACACAATCTGAAATAGATTAAGAAAACTTGAAGGATACATTACAAGCTTCTACTGAATCTAATTCCTTACTAAGAAGACAAAAGAAGCTCCTATTACAAGGAATCAGGATGCAGTTCTGTCTCCTCTATCTTTCCTCTATTTCCCTATGTATTCTAAAACTTCTTCTAACTTTTTCTAACCCTAGAAGTTCTAACCTTAGAAAATCTAACCTTTACAAAGAGGTAAGAATACCATATATATATAGAGTATACGAAAAAGAATGCGTTGTCCCCCTTCATTAGGGTTTACAAAATATCTGCTTCCAGGAGAGTCGGCTCTCAGATCTTTATGAAGAGAGTCAAAGCCGCATTCAATGTGAATCCTTTCACCCCAAGCTGGATATTCTTCTACTTTAGAGAGACCTCTTCAAGTCGATGGGATGTCACGATGAGGCATCAAAATCCTTTGTCGAGCCCATTCCTTTATGTCGGGGAGACCTCTGCCAGTCGGGAAGACATTGTTGCGATATCACTTTGTTTCGGTGAATTCATTGATTCTCCCCGACCTCTTTTCATTTCGATGAGACCCTACCGGGTCGGTGAGACTTCATGGCAAGTTCTCTCTCTTTGGCTTGGAGCCCTATCAGCAAGATTCCACCCTATCGGTGAGACCTCATGTCAATCTCCTCCTTTCTCGCTGAGCTCATTCTTCTTCTCTGGGCTCGAGCTCTTTTTCCTTTCTCTAAGACTCCATCATAATCGCCCAGACCTTGCAACAATATTTTTATTTTGGCAAGGGCCTATGCCGAATTCACTCCGTGTCACCAAGACTCCCTTTGGTCGGTGAGACTTCATACCGACTGAAGCTTCCTTTTTTCGAATCGAGAGCACTTCGGGGAGACCTTAACATATCGGTCAGACCTCATGGTGAGGGAATAACCCTTTGGTGATCCTTTCATTTCGGGGAGACAAGGTCCCTTCGCTGAGACCCTACTCCAAATTCTCATTGCTTTATGTCGGCGAGACTAAGTCCCCTCGCCAAGACATCTTGGCGAGCCTTCTTTTCTCCGACGAGCACACCCATGTCGGGGAGACCTCCTTCATTTTGGGGAGACATTACCCTGAACTTCACATCTTGTTGCTGAGAGATCCTCGGGTCGCTGAGACCTTTCATCAAATTCCCTTTATTCTCGTTGGGCTCACTTTGCCTCAGCAAGACTCCTCGCTATCGGCCAGACGTTATGCCGAGCACCCTTAGTCCTTCGGGGAGCTCCCTCCAAGCTCAAATTTCTTTCGGTGAGACATTTCGGAGTTGCTCAGAAACCATGCCAAATGCATCCAGTCTCCCTGAACGCACATCTTATTGATGAGACATAAAGATCTCACCGAGACCTTATGGCAATGGAATCCCCTTTTGCCGAGGCCTTCATTTCATGTCGGTGAGACAATCCCACATTGGGGAGACCTTTCCCCGAGCCCTACTTGTCATATTGAAGATTGACCCTTTGGAAAGACTTTTTCATTTCTGCCAGACCTCTCGGTGAAGGAAAAATTATTGCCGGGCTCAGACCTTTGGTGGGACCTCCTCCTGTGCTTTGTCAGCGAGACCTGATGCACTCACCAAGACATCTTTCTGCTGCAAAAAGTCTCTCACCGAGATGTACAACCTCATCGGTGGTCAGCAAGACACAAGGCATTCAACAAGACCACACACCGAAGGAACAACTCTCGCCAAAGTGTTTGCTCCTTACATGGTAGTCGGTGAGACATGAAAAAGTCATCGAGACTTCTTCCTAAAGGAAAATCTCTGGCCGATATGTGCATCCCTCTGTTGCCGGTCGGTGAGACACAAAGATCTCACCAAGACCTTTCTCCAAAGGAGACTTTCATGCCAATGGGAAACTCTTAGTCACTGGTACAATGATTGATGTCTTACCGATAAGTATCTGCATGTGAATTTCAATTGTTGTGACATCCCTGAGGTCTTGCCGATAGGCAACACAAATTCCTATTAACCAAATGCATTGGTAGTCAGCAACACACCTACAAGGTCTTGCTGACTTTCTTCTTAGAGGAAAATTATGACCAACTAGATTGAGGAATACATTCCAACTGATCTCCCTTGGAAAATATCATCATGTGTGTGATTTGATCCTAAAAAACAAAGTCCCCATCAGTCGTCAGAAGCACATAAGATATATTATCCTAAGATACAGTATTGTCTATGATAATGTCATTCAACTCTCAGCAGGAAGGAAACTAACTCAAGCTAAAACAGAACTAGCAGACAACTCAGGAAGAAAACAAAAGAACCCCAAGAGCAAAAGAAAATAACAAAGGCAAAGAAACCAAAAAAAGGGGGACCCATTTTGTTCTAGAATTAAATCGAGTGGTTATGCAAGGCATAACAAATGGCGACTTGGCTGGGAAAATGGTTTAACCATTTTCATGAAACTGAAGGATTCAACTACCCAGAACTCCTGGTTCATGAACATCACAACTCCAGTTGGGTCAGTTATAACAACCAAGGTTGAGCTATCTAATCCCAAATGTAAATCATCACTGGCTACCCCTGAAATCCATGTGTGTGCTTGATTGTGCATCACTCTTTTGTAAAGTTTTCTTCACCTTTCGAACAACAATGTGCAAGATTTGAGCTACATGAGTTGATTCCCTTTAACTGTTGTGCAATGATATCCTGGGCATTGCTCCGCTTCGAGTCAGGCATCCATAGCCCCGATGGAGATACCTCTAGTTTTCTCACCGTATTGCTCTACTGCCAGTTAGACGTCCATAGCCCCGATAGAGATACTAGAATCACCCATTCATATTGAGTCTTGTTTTCTCTTTAAATAGTTCTCTTTTCTTTTCTTTTTCTCATAGAGTTTCAGATATTTCATTCAATATTTTTTTTTTCAATATGTCAGATGTTTAACATCTATTCTAGGTTGAAAACTACCACAGACCTCATAACAACAATTAGGAGATCAGATTTTTCACTCAAATCTTACAACACTATCATCCTAGGACAAATATACCATTACAAGAGGAGATGATCTTAATGATTTGTGACAGATTTAGGGGAGCTAATGAAGGTCATTTACTTTGCACCTTGTTTTCAAAACTTTCCACAACTCTTACTGACAATGGGCATAAAGCAAAAGTTTAGGACAAAATCACCCAATCAGTAAACATGAAAATACCTAAACCATTTCTCTTCTAACAACCAAAGTATGCATCAGATAACAACCTACCATTTCAAGATGGAAAGAAATAGATAAACCCCAAAGAACAAACAAAAACAAAAACCAAAAGAACAAAGGAAACAGAAAGACAGAAAGAAAGGAAAAATAGATAAACAAAAAATTATTTACAAAGAAAGGAGCAAATTACTTACATAAAGAATAGAAGATTATTCACATACAAGGAAAAAATTATTCACATACAAAAATTATTTACAAGTAGAAGCTATTTACACATATGAATCACCCAACAAAAGTACCAACTTCATGACTCAAAATAGTGTTTTAGAAACTATCCATTGACAGGCAAGGAAACAGGTTCTCCAGTTAAACTACTCAGTCTAAAAGCATTTTCTCCTAGGATCTCAACAATCTGATAAGGACCTAGCCAAAGCTTATCGAATTTCTGGTGACTGCCCTTCTTTTCACTAGCTTTATCCCATAACAACACAAGGTCTGATATCCTAAAAGCTTTGATTTTGGCTCTTTTGTCAAACCAACATTTGACAACAGCCTGGTGCCTAAAGAATTTTTGCAAGGCGATATCTCTCTATTCTTCTAATTTCAACAAAGCAACTAATATTAATTCTATCCTATTGTCACTAATGTAGAACTTCTACATGAACTCAAGGATAGGTATTTACAGATGGATGGGGAACACAGGCTCTTGGCCATATACTAGCTTGAATGGTGAAGTCTTTAAAGCGGCCTTAATCCTAGTTCTATCTGCCCATAATGCAAGTATCAGCTGGGTATGCCAGTCTCTAGGATTGTTTTCTAACAGTTTCTTAATTACCCCTAAGAGATTCTTGTTGGTTGATTCTGCAACTCCATTGCCTTGTGGGTAATAATTTGAAGAATACTTCAAGACAATTTTGTGATCATATGCCCAGGAAATAAACTCACCAGAAGAAAAGGAAGAGCCATTGTCACATACTAGAGTGAAGGGTATCCCAAACCTAGTGGTGAGGCATTCAGTGAGGAACTTGATCACTACCTCTGTTGTGTTGTTCTTGTAGGGTATAGTCTCTGTCCACCTCACGCAGTAATCAGTAGCAGTTAAAATAAACTTGTGCCCTACAAAATAGTTTGGGTTAATTACCCCAATAAAATCTAACACCCGTTGGGAAAATGGCCTTACCTCATAGACAGGCTGCAATGGCATGGCTGCATGACATTCTTTTGATGCAGAAATATGACATATGTGGCATGTTCTCACATGTTGATGGGAATCTTTGAACACAAATGACCAGTAATAACTAGATCTGAGGATCTGGTGTGCCAATGACTCTGCAAACCCATGACCTGTGCCATGTTTCCCATGAAACTCAGAGATCATGTGTTTAGCCTCTTGCTGATCAAGGCATCATAGGTACACTCTTTTGAAATTCTTCCTGTATAGCAACCCTCCTTTGAGCATATAATGAGAAATCTTCATTCTTAGCGCTCTCCTTTGAGTTGCATTCATTCCCTCTGGACACCGGTTATTGAGCATAAAGCAAATGGTATCAGCATACCAAGGGTCATTAGAGAAAGACTGGGTCGTGTATTGCTGACATACAATGTTGATGCCAGTGTTCACCATGGACTGAGACAAGCCTGTACCCCTGACTAGTTTCATAGGGTGTATCTCCAGATCAAATTCTTGCAATATGGCCATTCATTTCCCTCTTCTTTCTCCTAGCTTGTTCTACTTAAGTAAAGACCTCACAACAGTTTCAGGAACTATAGCGATGATTTGGCTTCAGAGAATTTAATGTCAGAACTTCTTGATAGCTCGAACTAGTGCAAAAGCTTGCTTCTCAAGAGGCGGGTACTTAACTTCAACATTTTTGAATGGAGAGCTCATGAAAGCAATCGGTCTTTCCTCTGCCTCCTCTTGTTGTTGAGTTAATACAGCTGCGCAGGAATGTTTAGAAGCAAAGGAATAGATATAAAATGGTCTCAAGTAGTCAAGGCTGGTGAGAATGGGCGCTTCTCAAATGGATTGCTTGATTTGTAAAAACACGGCCTTTGCTTCATCAGTCCACTCTATCTTGGCGTCTTTCTTCATCATCTCATTCAGTGGTTTTACAATCTCTGCAAAGCCCATAATAAAATTTCTCACGAAATTGATCCTCTAAAAGAAAGACCTCATTTCTTTCTTGCTTCCTGGCCTGGTGATCTTCAGGATGGACTCAAATCGATCTGGGTCAATTGATATTCCCCTTTCAGAAATTACATGTCCCAAAAGCTTCCCTTCAGAAACTCCAAACACACATTTTTTAGGATTCAAGGAGACGCCATACTAGATACATCATTCCAGAACCTTAGCCAAGTCTGCAACATGGTTCAGTCGATCTTTGGAGAATACCGTCAAGTCGTCCATGTAGACAATGATGCATTTTCCAATCAGATCCTTGAATGCCATGTCCATGGTGCGTTGAAAGGTCACTCCCACATTTATTAGATCGAATGGCATCCTCCTGTATGCAAACGTTCCCCACTTTGTAGTGAAGGTTGTCTTCATTCTATGTTCATAGTTAACCATTACCTGGTTATATCTAGAGTAACCATCCAGGAATGATATCATTTGAGATCCATTGACAGTTTGCAAGACTTTATCAAGAGAAGGGAGTGGGTAATTGTCCTTTTCTGATGATCTGTTCAGATTTTTGAAGTCTACACACAACCTAATCTCTCCATTTTTTTTACGAACTGGGACCAAATTAGCCACCCAAGTTGAATGGCGCACAGGGAAGATTATCCTTGCATAAAGCAATTTTTGAACTTCCTTAAGGATCAATGGCTCTATCAAGGCATTGACAGGGCGCTGTTTTTGTCGAAATGGCTTGGCTTCGGGCTTCAGGGGAATAGTATGAGTCATTATAGTAGTATCAAATGTCTTTAGGTCTTCATATCCCCAAGCTATTGCAACAATATCTTTCTTGAGTGCCTTCAATATGTCTTTTCTGATTGCTTCAAGGCAGGCTTTCCCTATGTAGACATTCCTTTCAGGATGAAAATTAGCTAAGTTAACAATTTCGTATTCACATCCTTTATCTTCAGCTGATACCTTCTCTCGAGCCCTCCGGTCTGAATCAAATTTATTTTCTAAAGAAACCATTCCCTTGGGAATGTTATTATTCTTTAAATTGAGGACCCCTTCTGTGTCACATTCCTCAGGGTTCCAATCCCCTTGATCTCTGTTGGAATCATCAATAATTTTCCCCTCAAACACATCTGTGCTTGCTAAGAAAGCAAGAATATGTCGATCATCATCAAAGACTTGAAAGTTCTTGATATTATCAAGAACTGCAGGGGTGGAAATTAATTCCACTGAGAATTTCTTAAGCTTGGAGACTTGCATAGGATCTAGAGTGCTTGCAGCAATAGCCAATGAATCAGCTACCTGATTTTCTTCTCTAGGGATTAAGCTAATCCCAAAGGCATCAAAGTCCTCAATTAGGTTCCATACCCGATTTCTATAAGTTGCCAGCCTTCTGTTGTGACATGTGTATTGGTTGTGCACCTGCTTGATAACAAATTCTGAATCTCCCTTGACCATCAGGGCTATGACTTTCTTCTTATGTGAAAACATTAGTCCCCATGCCAAAGCTTCATATTCTGCTATGTTGTTAATACATCCAAATTGCAACCTGTAAGAAGCAAAAAAGGTTTTCCCTTTTAGGTTGGTTAGCTCAATCCCAACACCACAATCTGTTTTAGATTTAGATCCATCAAATGTGAGGGTCCACAGTTGATCATGAGCTAGAGTTAATCCTTTTGAGGTCATTATGGGCACTTGGACAGAATGAGCTAGGGGTGGGGCTGCTTGGTCTTTTGAATCACATATAGGGAACGAGTGTTCAATAGGTTCCTCAGGAGTAATTCCCAATCCCTGCACAGATGTATTATGTGACCCAAGGTTATCCTTCTGACATTTACTTGCATCTTTGATGGATCCATCAGGTTTGGGCATACTTGTGAGTGCAGGGGTGTCAGACAAATCTTGGGGTTGCTCCGCATCAATATGCTAATTTGGACATGTGTCTGGGGTAGGTTCAATTTGAGAAGGAACCCCCTTTGAAGGTATCCTATCTCTGGTTAACATTATTGCTTCCTTGGCTTCAAATGAGAAGCGGTCTGCAATGGTCTTAGGGTGACTTGTGCTAGCTTCCTTAACTTTAGAAACATGGTTTAAAATGTCAATGCAGGGTTGGCAAGTCAATTCAGAGTGGTTTTGGTAATGTACCCTACACCAATTTGGGAGTAGAAGACTTTCCAAGTCGGTATCTTCTCCCAAGACTAGCTGATCCTATTGTAGCTTGTTGGCCAATGCCTGTTGGTTTTCATTAATCACAAAATCAGGGAACTTCCGTATTGGAGGTTCTTTAGGATCAAGAATAGAAAAGGTTAAGATTTCCTCTCTTTTATAAACCCCTATCCCAGTTTCGAAATAGGCTACCTCATTGGGGCAATCATATTCAGTGATAATATGCTTGAGGCAAGGTTCACTTTCAATCATAATCTGAGTAGGAATCCCTCTCCATGGTAGCCACATATGTGAAAAGTCAAGGGAAAGATATCCCCCTAGAATTTTCATCAAATCTCTACTCAACGACATACCATAGGTCTCAGGAATGTCTGCTACTTGAATATCTATGTTGGTTAGGATCCTAGGGTCTGACCCTACTTGCACATGTATGTTTCTTAATTCCCCCACCACATTAACCTTTGTCTTTTCAAGTTGAATGACCTTCTTATTCATTTGTATAGGGTTCAATCCCAACTTCTTGCATATGGAAAATGGCATAACATTGCTTAAAGCCCCTGAATCTAACAGACAATTATGTAAGTTCTTCCCACAAATTCTTAAACTCAAAAGAAATGGTGGAGTACCTACCTTGTTTCTATACAAAGCTGCATTCATGTCTGCAGGTGGGGCAACCTTGTTTTTCCCTTTTGATTTGTCAGCTTGTTCTAAAGCTTTCAGCACTATCTCCCTTTGAGCAGGGCACCACTTTAAGATGTCAAAATATGACAAAGAAGTTTTCTATTTTTGTATCTCAGAAACCATATCAAGTTTTCTATCATAACTTGCATTAATTTTGACAACAACAGAGGAATTACCCTTGTTATGGAAGTCAGGCAGGCTTTTTGGTGGAGGAGGATTATTATCAGCACTTTGATTTGGAGGAACCATGTGATTAGGGGGTGTTGATGTAGTGAATGGACCCTTACTTTGATTTCTCAGGAAGTGTCCTTTTGTTTGAAAGGCTTGGGTGTCATATGAATCTTCCTCTGGCTCATTCTCCTCTTTCCTTGGGAATGAAGGTTCCTCCTCAAAGAGGTCATAAGTCATTGCTGTATCTACTGAGCCACCTTCTTTGTGAGGATTCCCTTGGAACATTTGGGCATCTGTCTATGCCATCTTGACAACTTTCTCCATTTCAGGGTAGTTCACCTCTGAATGGGTTGTAGTATCATGCAACCTGCACCAATTGGTCATGAAGTTGAGGTCAGCCATGTTTGCAGTATGTGATCTCTCCTCATTTGTTTGATAGTTATGAGAAACCCTACCATTATTGGGCTCTGTATTCCATTGTCTATTGTTATTTGGCCTTTGGTTATATCCTCTATTCTGATTCGGATAATTCTGGTTAGAGGAATTTTGGCCCTAATAACCCCTTTGGTTTTAATGGTTGTTATTTTGATAAGTACCCTGATTGTTGTTGTTTTGATTAGGGTAGTTACCTTGGTTTTGGGAAGGGTTCAATCGAAGCTAAGCCATGTCATTTGTGACTTGGGACAATGTTTTCTTCAAGGTCTCTACCTCATTCATAAGATGAACTATATTTTCACTTTCTACATTCTTAGCAACAGGTGGCTGACCACCATGATTTGGTGTTCCAACTTGGTTGGGATGACCATGGGAACTTTGAGGAACCTGTGATTGTTGAAAGAGATCAGGAGTTCCAGTAGCAAAGAATGGAACATGTGGTTGGGTTTTTCAATTCAGACATAGATCCATAATGGAAAGGAGACATTCCTCAGACAATATTGAATAGAGGGGTTGGGCTATGCATCTGATATCCTATTGAAGGGAAACCTCCTCTAAGGCTTCCTTGTTGAGAACTAATTTGTTGCTCAAGCTTGATAGTTAGATGATAGACTTTCGATAGAGAATCAATATTAGCTGGTCGATAAGTCCTTTGCAAGAACAAGCCAACCAAGGGGTCTATAACTCTAAAGTAAGCTTGAATGGCACCGTTCTCAGTGACTAGATAGGGATCTTGCAATCTCCTATACATTCATTGGAACCTGGTATTGAACAAGGGAAAGGACTCACATGGCTCTTTCTTGATAGTAGCAAATTGGTGGTATAAAAGAGTTGGATCCACATAAACCCTAAACTGATTGATGAAAGCATTTTCCAAGTGTGTCCAGGTCAGAATGGAACCTTGAGGAAGATTAAGGTACCAATTGTATGCCATGTCCCCTAAGGAGTAAGGGAACAACCTACAAACTAAATCATGGTGAGCTATTTAAGCTCTGGTACAAGCATCCTTGAAAGCTTGTATGTGCTCTTCAACACTCCTTGATTCACCATGGATGTACTTGGGGTAGAATTTCTCAGGGTTCTTAGGCATATCGTGAAAACCTCCAGGAATAGTCCCCAATGGAGAGGGATTATTCTGAAAGAATGCCATTGGTGGGTGTGGTGGTGGTTGAGCCAGCTATTGTATGGGTTGAACTAGCTGTGATGACAATTGAGATGGATTTGATGATGGATTAATACGTACCCACTGGGGTATTGTTGAAAAGCTTGGTGTAGTGAGCAGAGCTGATAAGGGTGGTATGATAGTTGATCCAATCTTATGACTCTTGTGTCTTATTGGAGTCTTAAGTTATATCAAAGGTAGTGGATTCTCAGCTGATCGAAGAACTCTACTAGACCTTTCTGGTGAGAAGAACCCAATTTTATCTAGCTTGCCCTTCTAGGCCCTCCTTCTAGTGCCAACTTCTATTGACAGTCGAAATGGCACATCAACAGTTAAACATAATACTGTTATTATTTTTCTCCTGAAAGAGAAAGATAACACATGGATATCTTAGCTCCCAAGGTCTTTATAGTTGGTTCTCAACTGTGCTGATGTCCCTCAGTGGTCGATGTAGAAGTGATGTTCAAGGGGCCTGCTGGTGTGAGCTTCTGGATTATTCTAAGATCAAACATGAATTTAAACCTACTCTAACTAGAGGTTTTTAAAGAAACATAAAAAGATGGGTCAGAGCTTTGGGACATAAAGAATGATAATTCACCTATTATAACCAGACTTTCTCTCCTTCAAGGAATTGTAAACTAAAACTGGAGAAAAAAATTAACTTGTGATTAACACACAGTTGCATTCATTCACAGTGTTGATTTCTACAACAGAGTACTAGTTACCATTTTAAATAAAACACCAAAATAACATTCCACTCCTTGAAGGCTTCACAAATCAAATGATTAATTTAAGACAAACAACATTTTGAAACACAATCTGAAGTAGATTAAGATGTGGTTGCTTCTACTGTTAGTGAAATAGATAAGCAACAATTACAAAGCTGGCACAATCACCAGTGTACAGAAAATCTATGACTCCAAATTATTTCTATTTATATTAAGAAAACTTGAAAGATACATTTCAGGCTTCTACTAAATCTAATTCCTAACTAAGAAGACAAAAGAAGCTCCTATTACAAAGAATCAGGATGCAGTTCTGTCTCCTCTATCTTTCCTTTATTTCCCTATGTATTTTGAAACTTCTTCTAACTTTTTCTAACCCTAGAAGTTATAACCTTAGAAAATCTAACCTTTACAAAGAGGCAAGAATTCCATATATATACAGAGTGTACCAAAAATAATGCGTTGTCCCCCTGCATTAGGGTTTACAAAATATCTACTTCCAGGAGAGTCGCTCTCAGATCTTTCTGAAGAGAGTCAAAGCCGCATTCAATGTGAATCCCTATTATCCATGTTGATGAGAGATTGTTCCGGGAATCCTCTTAGATCTTTTGGAACTTCCACATTTACTTTGGCCATTTGTGTCCATCCTTGAACTCCATCGGGGCTGCCTTGAATGCTCTAAAAGCATTTTGTCATTAATACTAATCTGCCTCTCACTAGTGGTCACTACAGTTGTCCCTGCGAGTCATAGTTTCTTCATTCTTCTGGCCTTCTTCATGTTCTAGACTTCTGTTGCATGTTGACCTTCTTCTGAAGCATCATCAGGCCTCCCTTCAGATTTGAACATTATCAACTGAGCTGATCCATCACCCTTTGATATCAGAAGGAATCCTTCTGGTTTGGGTTTTGTCGGTCTCCTTCAAGGTGGTAGTCAATCGGTCAATGACTAATAGGTCATTCCTTTAGCTTCTTCTGATTGGTTAGGCATACACCACGCAAGATTATCAGGCGGTCAAAGGTGGTGCACATTGAATAAGACGTTAGTGAGACACTAATCGTGTCTCCCCGATGCAATTTTACCTCTTAAAAACTATCAACATAGCAGGGTGTCAGTCAATGAGACCTTACATCAAGCCACGTAAGTCATATCAATATCCTTTTTTTATCGTTGAGACTTCACTTCGTCGGCGGGACATCATAGCGAGGGCAGACCTTTCACCCCGAGCTCAAGCTTCTTCTACTTTAGAGAGACCTCTTCAAGTTGGTGGGATGTCACGGTGAGGCATCAGAATCCTTTGTCGAGCCCATTCCTTTATGTCAGGGAGACCTCTACCATTCGAGAAGACATTATGGCGATATCACTTTGTTTCGACAAATTCATTAATTCTCCCCGAGCTCTTTTCATTTCAATGAGACCCTACCAGGTCGGTGAGACTTCATGGTGAGTTCTCTCTCTTTGGCTCAGAGCTCCTATCGACAAGAGTCCACCCTGTTAGTGAGACCTCATGTCGATCTACTCCTTTCTCGCCGAGCTCATTCTTCTTCTCCGGGCTCGAGCTCTTTTTACTTTCTCTAAGACTCTGTCATAATCGCCCAGACCTCACAGCGATATCTTTATTTTGGCGAGGGCCTATGCCAAATTCACTCCATGTCACCGAGACTCCCTTCAGTCGGTGAGACTTCATACCGATTGAAGCTTCCTTTTGCTGAATCAAGAGCACTTTCGGGAGACCTTAACATATCGGTCAGACCTCATGGCGAGGGAATAACCCTTTGGTGATCCTTTCATTTCAGGGAGACAAGCTCCCTTCGCTGAGACACTACTCTGAATTCCTGTTGCTTTATGTCAGCGAGACTAAGTCCCCTCGCTAAGAAATCTTGGTGAGCCTTCCTTTCTCTAGCAAGCACACCCATGTCAGGGAGACCTCCTTCATTTCGGGGAGACATTACCCCGAACTTCACATCTTGTCGCCGAGAGATCCCTGGGTCACTGAGACCTTTCATCGAATTCCCTTTTTTCTCGTCGGGCTCACTTTGCCTCGACAAGACTCCTCGCTATTGGCCAGATGTTATGCCAAGCCCCCTTAGTCCTTTGGGGAGCTCCCTCTGAGCTCAAATTTCTTTTGGCAAGACATTTCAGAGTCACTCAGACACCACACCGAATGCATCCAGTCTCCCCGAAGGCACATCTTATTGGTGAGACATAAAGATCTCGCTGAGACCTTATGGCGATGGAATCCCCTTCTACCGAGGCCTTCATTTCATGTCGGTGAGACAATCCCACATCGGGGAGACCTTTCCCTAAGCCCTTCTTGTCATATCGAAGACTGACCCTTCGACAAGACTTTTTCGTTTCGGCCAGACCTCCTATTGAGGGCTAAATTATCGCTGGGCTCAAACCTTTGGTGGGACCTCCTCTTGTGCTTTGTCGGTGAGACCAGATGCACTCACCAAGACATCTTTCTGCCGCAAAAAGTCTCTTGCTAAGATGTACACCCTCATCGGTGGTCGGCAAGACACAAGGCGCTCAACAAGACCACACGCCGAAGGAACAACTCTTGCTGAAGTGTTTGCTCCTTACATGTTAGTCGGTGAGACATGAAGAAGTTGTCGAGACTTCTTCCCGAAGGAAAATCTCCAGTTGATATGTGCATCCCTCTGTCGCCGGTCAGTGAGACACAAAGATCTCGCCAAGACCTTTCTCCGAAGGAGACTTTCATCCCGATGGGAAACTCTTAGTCGCCGGTACAATGATTGATGTCTTGCCGATAGGTATCTGCATGTGAATTTCGATCATTGTGACATCCCTGAGGTCTTTCCAATAGGAAACATAGACGCCTATTAACCAAATGCACTGGTAGTCAACAAGACACCTGCAAGGTCTTGCCAACTTTCTTCTTAGAGGAAAATTATGACCAATTGGATTGATGAATACATTCCAACTGAGCTCCCTTGGAAAATATCATCATGTGTGTGATTTGATCCTACAAAATAGAGTCCCCATCAGTCGTCAGAAGCACATAAGATATATTATCCTAAGATATAGTATTGTCTATGATAATGCCATTCAACTCTCAGCAAGAAGGAAACTAACTTAAGCTGAAACATAACCATAATTTAACAGAACCAGCAAACAACTCAGGAAGAAAACAGAAGAACCCCAAGAGAAAAGCAAATAACAGAGGCAAAGAAACCAAGAAAAAGGGGGACCCATTTTGTTCCAGAATTAAATGTGGTGGTTATGCAAGGCATAAAAAATGGCGACTTGGTTGGAAAAATGGTTTAACCATTTTCATGAAACTAATGGATTCAACTACCTAGAACTCCTGGTTCATGAACATCACAACTCCAGTTGGGTCAGTTATAACAACCAAGTTTGAGCTAGAATCCCAAATGTAAATCATCATTGGCTACCCCTAAAATCCATGTGTGTGCTTGATTGTGTATCACTCTTTTGTAAATTTTTCTTCACCTTTCGAACAACAATGTGCAAGATTTGAGCTACATGAGTTGATTCCCTTTAACTGTTGTACAATGATATCCTGGGCATTGCTCCATTGCCAGTCAGGCATCCATGGCCCCGATGGAGATACCCCTAGTTTTCTCATAGCATTGCTCTATTGCCAGTCAGGTGTCCATAGCCCCGGTAGAGATATTGGAATCACCCATTCATATTGAGTCTTCTTTTCTCTTTAAACAATTCTCTTTTCTTTTCTTTTTTTCTCATAGAGTTTCAGATATTTCATGCACTCTAGTTGACAAGTGATCCAAGATTAAAATAGTGGAATGGAAAGAGAATCTTGAAAAGAGAGAACTCAAGAGACAAAATGCAACAAAGTATATCGCATTACTCTTTAGGGCTAAAAAATAAGAGAGGTGAATGTTGTATATATAGCACAAATAGGGGCATATAAATTCAAGAGGTGTTATAACTCCAACTTCCAAAAATAGGTGGGAGTTTTACCTACTTTTTAAAATTCAAAATTACATGGTTGTGCCTACTTAGATAAAGATAAGAAAATGGTTATGAGAAGTGGCATATAAATCCAAAAGAGGTTGAGAGACTCAACTACCCAAGTGTGAACTTAATATTGACACATGTAACTAATGGATTATTCCATGTGTCCTTACAATAGTCATGCCTAAATAACTTAAGAAAGATTAATAATATGTGTAGGAAAAAAATCCCCTAAAATAAGGTAAATATAAAACCTACATTAACACCCCCTTAAGTTTAGCTTAGGTGGGTGAAAGTATGGGTCCCAAGAAATGAAGCCTAATGAGGTACCCATGTAAAAAATAGATCCCCCTAAAAGAACAATCCCCCCAAAGAGGAATAGCCCCAAAAAATATCTAGGGAGAGAGAAAGTGAAGGATTGAGAATCCCCTCCTGAAGTAGAGACCTCTCACACCCCCAACAAAGCTTGCAAATGAAGGAACTTGCTTTTGATGAATTTTTTGGTGAAGATGTCTATGATATAATTATATGCAAGAAAATACTTAATATCATTTTTTTAAATTAGATCTTGAATGTAGTGCATATGAATCTCAATGTGTTTTGTCTATTGGTGAGGGGCTAGATTCCTTCAGATTTGTATCAGACACTGGCTATCACAAAATATTATTGTAGGATTTGTGAATGGAATTTCAAACACAATGAGAATATTTTGAATCCAAATAGATTCATTGGTGGTATTAACTTCCCCTCAATACTCATCCTCTATAGGTGAAAGACCAATTTCACACTACTTGGTTGGACAAAAAATTAGACTGGAACCAAGTGAGAAGAAATACATTAAAGTGGACTTATGATCCTAATAATATCTTACTTAATCTAAATATATGTGTCCCACCAAGTCAATATCCACACCTATTGCATATTGAATCCCATGACTATGAGTATCTTGAATGTAGTGGAGATATGCTTAACTACTTTCTAATGTAACTCATCTAGTTCCTACATGAATCGAGAGACCATGCCCACCAAATATGAAATGTTATGTCTTATATGAGTCGATTATATGAAAATACCAAAAAAAAATCAATATAAAGTTCCATCAAATAAGGGTGAAGAACACTTAGCCTCAAGTTTGATCCCTAATAGAAATGGAGTCATTACAAGCTTACAATCACCCATGTAAAATTTAGAGAGTATATCAAGAGCATACTTGGTTTGTGCAAAGAAGATACCTAAAGATGATTGGGTGACCTTAATACCTAAGAATAAATTCAGAAAGCTTAAGTTTGACATCAAAAATCTATCATGTAAAGTATTTCATTACCATGATGGTGGATGAGTGACTCCATGTGATCAACAAGTCATCAACATAGAGAACTATAAATATTAGTGACATCCTACTAAAAAATATATACTTTTGTATTATAATGATATCAATTGAACCCAAATGTTAGAAGGAGGGATCCAATCTTGATATACCAAGCTTGAGGAGCCTATTTGAGGCCATAGAGAGGCTTCTAAAGATGAAAAACAAGTGAAGGATCCTATATGAACCCCTGTGGCTACTCCATGTATATTTCCTCTTGAATGTCACCATAAAGAAATAACTCTTCACATCTATTATATCAAATTATCAATTGTTGATTCCATAAATAGTAAGGAAAAGTTATGTGAAACTTATTTTCGTAACTGGCATAAAAGTCTCAAAGTAGTCAATGTTAGGAACCTAGGAGAATCTTTCTATGACCAAGTGATTCTTATGCTTGTCAACCAACCCATCTATTGTAAGTTTTTTCTATAGATCTATATTTGAATTGAACAATTACTTGATCCCAAGTATGGTTCTTCTCCAAGGAACTAAACTCTTCTTCCATAGTAACATCCCACTCAGGAATACTAGAAGCTCCCTAAAAGGAATTTATATTAGAATTTGAAGCGATGAAGATATGTAGATCATGTTAAAAATATGACCATATTATTTGAGTATCTAAAGGATCACCAACCCAATCACCTACTATTTGTAATGTTTGACAAGCCCAAAGAGACCTTGAGGCTAGAGTGTGTAAAGAATAATCTTCAATCTTTGAGTTGCGAGTAGAAAAGGAATACAAATCCTCATCATCACCATCATAATCTGAAGTGGAGGAAGAAGATTCATCATAAATATTAGGAGGATTGAGATCCTTTGGAGAATTATCATCATTATGCAATATCTCCAATGTGATGGTGGATGGAGAATTAGTAGGATAAGAACCAGAAGGTCTCTCCTAAAAATAAACACTCCTCTCATGAACAACTCATGAATGGTGGGATGGAGAAGCTTGTAGCTTTTGACACAATCTAGATACCCAAAAAATTATGCAAATATTTCTCTATACATCCATATCCTTGTGTTTATCTACTAGAATATGGGCCCATAGAAGAGAGATAAACACTCAAAAGTGCTTCACTATGGGCTTCCAACCAATCCAATCTTTAAAATGAGTTACCCCTTCAATCTCAACGAGGATCCCAATTCTTAATTTAACATGCATAGTTAATGGCCTCTGCCCAATAATAAGGTTCCAATGATTTGGAGTGTATCATATAATTTTTTATTTATTTTAAGGGCCTATTCATGTTATGTTTCACCATTCTATTGAGGATTGTATGGAACTATGTGCTACAAGTCAATGCCTTATAAAGAAAAAAGTTATTCAAACCAATGGTTAACATATTCACCCCCATTATTTGTACACAAAATCTTGATGGTCTTCCCTAATTATTTCTTTATAAAATATTTGAAGTTTTAAAAAGACTCGAAGACCTCAAACTTTTTTTTTTGAGAAAATAAACCCAATTGTATCTAGAAAGATCATTTATAGATTTCAAGACATATTGAGCCTTGCTAAATTATGGATGTGGAAATGGTATTTCCAAGTCACTATGTACTAACTCCAATAGCTATGTGGCCCTAAATGATTTTCATTTATCACATTTCTCTTTAAGATGCTTACCAAGAATGCATCCCTAGAAAAATCCATTATAAATTTGAATAGAAGGCCACTTGAAACCATGTCTTGTTGACTAAGTTGCTACAAGTAGTGGTAATTCAAGACCAAATTACTAATGCCACAAACAACTCACCACATCTGAGTAATATTATCAAATTAAATTCAAGAATATAATGAGAAAAGTGATAAAGTCTAGACCAGTGATCTACTTTTCCATGATAATTGTAGACCCACCATGTATTTCACTTATTACAAATATATCTAGTGTGAACTCAACTTGCTTTCTAGATCCCATGTGAGTGGTCTGATAAAAATATATGATATTAGTTGATAAAGATGGAACATAAATAATATCCTTAAATGTTCCTTCACCCACATCAAAAAACCCTCTCCTATGCACTTCCATAGGAATGTCATCGCCCATTAATATGGTAGGCATAGAACGTGGATCTAAGGAGGTGAGACCTTCCTTTGATAAAGTCATGTGGTATGAAGTACCTAAGTCAATGATCTATGTATTAGGTTGTGAAATAACTTAAACTAGGGCATCAAGTTTTCTTTCCCTTTACTATTCTTTGTGTCCTTAGAAGACCCTTCTAATGAACCATATTTCATTGAGTCAATAACCTTAATATTAATCTTTTCAAAAAGATGTGTTGGGTGATCAATATATTTCTTTAAAAAATTATGTTCATTATGGCTAGGATTTTTATAATAGAAACACTTGACCTTCTCCTTGTTAGGTTATCCAGCTTTTTATGAAGAGGTTTGATTAGCTACATTTAAAGCAACATGTTTTTTATCTTTCTTCTTCTCTCCCTAGTTCTTTTTTTCTTATCCTATTTTCCAAAACATTTTTGTTCTTTTATGTCCTAATTTATAGCTAAGGCATATGACTTTAAGGGTTTAATTGTACCCATTTGGACCAACATATATTTCTCCCTAGTCAATTAGGAGATAATTCCATCTAGAAGACACTTTTTATATGCAATCTATGACACATTTTGTGGCATAAAATGTAGAGAAAAATACATAATAGTTAGGAGGTCAAGCTTACAAAGAATACTTCAGATTTGTTGTTTATCATTTATCTTAATTCCACATTATTTGAATTACAATCTAATAGACTTTAATTGTGTGAAGAAGTACATTGTATAGTGTCAAAATTGGTGGGACTTAGCCCTATGGTTTCATTCTTTGGTTGATGACCCCTTAATTCATATTTATTACTAATGAGTTTTTCTAATGTGGTCCACACATTATTTGGTGTAGTGGCATATTCAATGTGAAAAATGAAGTTGGGGGACACTAACATACATAGAATACCAAATGCTTTATTGGATTTATTTAACCTTTTTGGATTTCTACACCTTGTGCAAGTTTTAGCTCAAGTACCATCATAACTTTGTGAAACCATTTACTTTTTATATAGATTACCATTTTAGATTTCTATTCAAAATATTGATAAGGAATAGGAACCATTGATTGATTTATTAGTACAAAAAAGTAGATTTTTGTACAAAAAAATACAAAATTAAGGCACACAAGACAATCCTCCCTTTTCATTAGTTTTAGAAATGACCCTCCCATAAATTACAATATTAACACTTTATGATTAGTGTAATATATAATGTAAATATCAAATTTTTAGATTTTTACAAAGCCCAAAATGGCCAAAACACTAAAACTATAAATCAAGTACATTATGAGATCAATTATAGAGTAACATTGTGAAGTACACAAAAAATATGAACTCTAGAAAAAATATGACCCAAAAATATGTATTTTTGCACAAGATGGCTCCTAGAAGGTCTCAAAATGAGAATTATGTAGCAAAATTTGGATCTTAAATTTATAAAGATACTAGAGCATTAAATCAGAAAACCAATCTCACCATAGTGTATGATGTGAAATCCTACCTCAAATAAAAAAATACACCAAAAATGCCTTTGTATGGATAAGAACATGCCTCTCAAATTTGACCTATAAAACTAGAAACTACAATGGAGGGGGTAGAAAATTTAAAATAATCATGTTGATGTCACCAGTAGTTTTAACCAAAAAATGCCAAATTTAGTAGAACTGATAACTTTAGTTATAGAAAGAAATTTATTCATTGACAAAAATGGTGAGAACCCAAATAAATTTAGAGGTATTTATGCTAGAAAAACCATAAAAAAATCCACTAAACTTAGTGGCACCGTAGGTAGGTGGTAGAGGAGTCAAAATTTTGGTGGTGGTGGAGTTGAATCATTGATTAGGTGGTGTCAATGTGGCCTAATGATCATAGAGGGTTTGAGGCAGGAAAAGCCAGGGTTTGGTTGCTCAAGCTGAGGTGTATTGGTCATGAACGTGTCAATAGTGATTGGTGTTGCTATTTTAGTGCAAACTATGTACTTTTATTCATTATTTTTTATGTGCAATTATATTGTAAAACTCATAGAGTAAAACTAATTGCCTCAAAGGTCAACTTATCTAAAATAAAAAAATTGATAGTTAATGTTTATGTTTTTGGGCCTTCTAAGCATGATGGAAATATCTATTTGAACTAAAATTCTATAAAATATTAGCTACTTTCTTCAACCATGCTTCAAACCCCTATTTGCAATTGAATCCTCTGATCTTGATTTTGGTAAAATGAAAGTCAATATCTACTTTCTTGAGCCTCCTTAACTATGGAATAGCTATAAATGCCTCCAAAATTATCAAAAAATTGTAATCACACAAACACATATATGCAAACTAGAGTATATAATTGTTTATTTTTTGTTTAAATTGTTATAATTCTCCATATCATCTAAGGATGCAAGAGAATAGCATAATGGATTTTTGAGAAAATCATTGGCAATGATTAGTCTCAAATATCTTATAAAATAAGACTATAAATTGAACCATACCAAACACAATCACTTTGATATTATTGATACCAAAAATTGGCAAGGTAACAACCCTTTGTGGGAAACTTAGTTTATGGGGGACTTATTGCGCTAAACTGAGTGACCTCTAGATTTTTAAAGAAGTTAGCTTCTTCTATAATTGGGGTTTGGAATGGGAAAAGGAAGCAGATATAAAAGTAAATGGCCTAACTAAGGCGATGCACCAGAATTTAGATAAAAGGCACAATAAACATATCTTTTGAATATGATCTAAGGGCCTGCTCAGCAATTTACCATGTCCTAGAATAAGAAGTATTAAAGATTGCAACATGAACAACTTATTCAATGACATAAAATAGTGTTCACATCCATTTATTGAAGAGAAGAGTCAAAAGTCATGATCTAAACCAGAAAACTTGCATTGAAATTATAGAAGTACGACAAATAAACCATTCAAACAATAATGGCACAGTATAAAGTTTATCAATAGCATAAGAAAACAGAGAGGCCGAACAATGGCACATTCTGTGAGTTCTTGCAATAATCTAAACAATAAAAAGGCCTAGTGTCTCTCTAAAATCCTATAATTCTTAAACTAGTGGAACTCAGAACATGTAATATGTAATCTTCAAACCCCTTTTTAGAAGCAAAGAGCAGTATATATAGTTAGCATTCCCACTGCCTAGTGAGCAGCAACTGAAAAGATTCAAAATCTAGAGCAATGATGTAGCAATGATTACCTCGGTCATTGCAATAAAAAAGGTTTGGGCCATAGCATTTGGTCACCTCCCATCTAGGTGCATCGCCTATGAATGATAGTAGTGGTCCCACACAAATAAGTTTCACCACTTAGTATAAGCAGTTAGAACACGTGGAAACATCTCGCAGGCCGTGGTTCGCTTCATCCTCCCTTCATTGAAAGCTTGCATTGTGGTAACATGTAGTAGCAAGGTTCACTGTAGATGTCGCTTGTGGGGCCTGCCAAATATTTATGTGAATGGGAGCTACGTGGCAGGCGTATAGGGACCGATGAGGAAGTGAAGGGATGCAATTAAAATAACCCGCGATGAAGACATGTAGGAGCATAGCGGGGGCTGATAGAAGAGCAAGGAGATAATTCATTCAGAGAGTACTAAGAGGACAAGTGGAAGAAGCCACAATGATTATCAAAAAGGGTCGATGATATTCATTGAAGGCATAGGTCAGCACTTAACAAAAAGCAAAACCCGAAGGGAGCATGGTAAATTTCGTATTCACAGCTTCTGGTGACTATCAGGGGTGTTTCACTTGAGGAATGTAGAACCCAAAATTTTCTTTGGTTTCCAAACCAGAGCGCCATCCATTGGCAACAGAATCAAAGCTTGGAAAGGGCTTCCTGAAGGGGTGGCCAGTTGTCTTCAAATGGTCTTGTTACATTGCACAAATTTTCTTGCAATTTGCCTAGGTCGAGCATTTCTTTATAAGGTAGCACCTTAGGTAAACCAACCCCTACCTCACAATGGAAAAGTAACTGCACAAGAGGATGGATAACACCTTCAATATCGGTTGTGGTAGGAGGCTGGCTGAAAATCTAGAAAGCGGTTGGGTTTTGCTCCTTTTCTTCAATTTTCTCTGCAATTTGCTCGGTAGTGGTGGTCAACCCATCCTCAAGAAATGGGGATGGCAAGCCCATCTTGCTCAGTTGGGAGAAATTTTCCCACATGCCCTCCATAGTCTGGTTCAAAGTAGTTGTGGTGGCTTTAGTTCATAGGACGGTCGAGTAGCAATGGATGAATTTATTTTCTATCTGAGTAGCAATATCCCAATCTTTGATCCCTACCTTGGCCAGGTCTTCATCAGAGACCATGTATAGCTTGCTCAGCAAACTCTTTGCTTCAAGAACCTTCTCTGTGATGAACCATGGGAATTGCTTGATTGTTCCACTAACCTCTTAGTTCAAGTTTGTTTCCTTTGAGATGAATCGAAACATTGGTTACAATGTTAGGCATAAGTTTTTAACCTTTTCCCAATAAGAAATGTATAGCTATTGAGCCAATGGGATGAGGTCCAACTATGCAACATGGGCCTAGAGAGCACTCTTTAGAAGGGAAATCTCTACATCCTTTGAGCCATCATCCTCTATCAATTCAACAGTTTTCTTTTTCATGGATGCAAGCTGCTCCTCAAGGTTACTTAGCTCTTTATATCAGTTCTCCTTAGCTCGAGAGCGGTTTTCCAATTATGTGTCAAGAGAGGACTTTGTCTCTTGGAGCTCTTTTTCTAATTGGTCCTTTTGGCCTTCAAATTTTGTATGATTCTTTTCTAATTTCTAGTCATGTAGAGTGCATTGAGATGCTAGCTCCTCATCCCTCTGTTGCAATTTATATCCCATCAGGGCCAATTGGCTCTGATATTCCTAGCTCTTTTCCCGCAACTCATTGATCAATGAGGGGTCAATGGATTGGGACTTATTGAGTTCCTCTTGGAGTTTTCTTTGCTCCAACTCTTTCATCCACAATTTCTCAAATAAGCACAAAACCTCTACTTCCAGTGATTTCAACTTCGTTTCCAGGAAACTAACCCTTTCCTTCACAAGCTTTACTTGCTCCTATTTTTTCTTCAATTGTCAGCTAAAGCGAAGGAAATCAGTCGTTACCACCCACTGTGTATCCTCCATGAGTTCTACCTTATCTTGCAGTTGTACTACGGCCACATCAATCCCCATGGCATAAATGTCATAATCATCTGACATCTCTCCCTACAGTTTGACAATGTTCGGGTACATGGTGGAAAAATTCAGCATTTTTTGTGCTTCATTGTAAACTGTATACATTTTAGACTCTACCTCCTTTTTGTCATCCTTCACTTTTCACTTTTGGATCTTGAGGGCCCGCACTTCCTCCATAGCATCACCTTGTGCTATGAACTAACCTGGTGATTGAACTAGAACACCTACTATAGATGCACCAGGAGGCAAGGCAAAAGGGAATATAAGTGTGGCAGGCCCCTATGTTTTATTTGGTGGGAGATTAATAGTTTTTGAGGAGAAAAAGTGAACTTTCCATAGTTCGATTTGTGAACTGGCAAAAGGGATCACTAGTTGCTATGGTGATGGGGTAGTCATTATCAAGTTTGTTTGTTGGGCATGTTGGGTTGGACCCAAGGTAGCAATAGAAATGGGGGTACCAATGGTGGCTGAGCCTTCAAAAAGAGAGGCGAGGAGAGATTGAGAAACGACGACTGGTGTTAAGGTTTGCGAAGGTGTTAAGATAGATGGCCTTGTTTGGGTGAATTGAGAGAAACCTCCCAGAAACATTGTGGTAGGGGTAGAGAAGGTAGAGTCGACACTCAAGTAGTAATGGGAATTGCGGGAATGGTAGAGAATACTAAAGATTGAGAAATGAGAAAAGGAGGAGTGAATGTTACCTACTGAATAGACATTGGCAGTGCTTCGCTTGTCACTGTATGCTCACTCACTTTAAACTCTTGGCTCGCTATGATCACTTGGCTTGCAGTGGCTTCTTGTGATCCTTCTCCCACAATAGCATTAGTGTGTTGGCGTTTAGGGGGCAGGGAGTCTTCGATCTCCATAGTTTCTGGCTATTGCGATTGGCACCCCCTTGTTGCTTTTGAGGCCTAGGTAAGTGTCCACGAAGCTCTTGATATCTTTAGTCGCACATTTGAAGCAACATAGGAATATTTTTGTATGGACTTCCTCTTTTGTTGAGCAGAGGATGTTGATGTATTGGATTCCTCCTCCACTTGCTCTTCTTCCTTATCAAAGTCATTGCCTCTGCCAGTGGTTGAGTCGGAAGCAGGATGCTCCTCATCCCATAGCCTATCAAACTCTCCATCATCCGACATGCTTTCATAAGGTGTGTCAAGTTGTTTTGTCTCTTGGAAATATATCCAGAAGGCTCTGATCCTTTCTATACTCTATTCTTCTTCTTTCCTCAACTTATTGAACATGGCTTTTCCCATTTTGGTGTTCTCATCATAATCTGCCTTGGTGAAATAGAACTTATGCCATGGTGGCCTATTGTCCTATGTAGGAATATGAATCAAGTCAACCAATAGTTCATCCTCATCATCCAGTGGGTTGTGCCTCTTCTCCCAGTAATGCCGAGGACTATGAGTCACCTTGAGATGCTCATATGGCAGATCATTGAGAGGGTTATAATTTTATTTATCACATATCATCACCAACCCTAGATGGGCTAGCTTATCCTACAACAGCGGGTTTGTTTGCTTCTTTTTCATGGCCCTTTTGAAACTTTGCGGACAGGTGAAGAATTCCTTCATCTTGGCCTTTCTACTGCAAAAAGTAATATCAATAATGCATATCTACCAAAACAACTCAAGGGATAGCACTCGATTTGTAACACACATCAGAAGGCAGAATGGTTCATCGATGAAGCCTCACATCTGGATGAATGTGAAATATTCTCTCAAAAACTAGTCACATCGGGGAATGAAGTTCTGCATATACTCTATCTGCGTTAGAGTGAGCCGATTAATACTATCATCTCCTTGCAAATCTTGCAAAATCGGAGTCAAGAAATAATCCAAAAATGCACAGTAATCAAAAGTGGAAGAGAGGAGAGGAGTATAGAAATAAACTAGTTTTCTTCTATTTCTTTCATAAAAAATAGACAATTTCACCCATTTATCAAAGAAATACAGGTTCTGATGCAAGAATATATGAGCAAGATAGGAAGGAAATCTGAACTTCCATTCAACTTGGTATTTGTTAATTTTCTCTATCATTTTCTTTGCAAGGTATTCTACAAAATCATACCAAAAATAAAATTGTTTCCTATGAAACTGGAAACCTAGGCTTAATTGAAATGTGTACACCTTATCAGTGTCTAGACCGAAAACAAATGCCACAATTGAAAAGGCATCCTGTAGGTCTTTTGGGAAAGTGTTGTGTTGTGCCGAAATTCTTGGTGGCTTCCGTCGCTCTGCTTCGATCCTTTGGGTTTCTTTATTATAAAACTCCACAACCTTATTCCTAGTGCTCCATATATGATCCCCCTGTTTAGGAGTGAATGCCTCCATAGGTATCCCTCTTTGCTTATGATTAGGAATACATAGCATATTTTGGATGGCTACTAAAGTGATGTTAACTGACAGAGTCCAGCCCTCAATGGTATTGGTGCTTGAGTTGAAATGATTAATGGCCGCATCGACCAATTCTAGGGAGTAGTGCACAAATGGGACCATATATTGAGGAATTTCACTAGTTCATACTTTATTTACCATAGACATTGCCTTTTTGGAAACCTTCATTCTTTCATAGGCTGCTTCTCTCAATCCCTTAGAGTTATTTTCAAGAAAGGGATCATGAATATTATCCTAGTCTTCATGAATTAAGCTCTGGTCTCTGTAGATTTTGGGCATGTCTAGCCCTTTTGTTTTTTCCCACCTTGGTTATGGGAATGATAAAGAACAAGCATTCACTAGCTATTAGAGCCATGAAATGGGTTCTGGGAAGGGATTGCCTCAAATATGAGGATAAGTAGCAAGTTAAAACTGATGTGTACTCACATTTTGTCACCTCCATGCTAGATATCCAAATTCCCAAGCCCCTGATTCTTCACCTTGTTAAGGAAATATTTCCCAAGAAGTACCTAAATGGCCTCAGAGAGGTAGTGGCCAATGTTGCATTTGGTGGAGGCATACTGACTGCGAGTGATCTATGGAGGTTCATAGAAGAGGATGCAGTTGTGCCATGGCTACCATTTCTGAGTGGCTTCCACCTCTAGTCGTAAGATGAGCATCGCCAGAGGGTCACTCGAGCCTGCCATTTCTTGTTTTGCATCTACAACGTGGTGTTGTTTTATGACATTGAGTTGTACACGAACTTCAGGAACCTTGTGTTCCCTCCACCTCTAGCCATTGCTCCTGCTAATGACACTACTATTGATGATGATTCCCTTGTGGACAAAGATGTTGTGGATGATTTTGTTGATGTGTCCCTTGCTGCTTCCCATGCTATGGACCAAAAACTTCCATGCCTTCCTTTCTCTTTTAAAAAAAAAAAATCGTAGCAATTAGCCTATTTTTTGTATACATGCCTGTAAAGGCTTTTCATAAAATATATGAAAGAAACATAACATAACAATATACTTTTTAGAAGTGTGGCTTTAAGCCATTTTGAAAATTTAAATATCAAAGCATATATAATCAAAATATATTTTAAATAATCATCTTGTTGTCTATTTTTGAATTCTACAACTAGGTCATTTTTTTTCCTTTCTAGCATGTATGTGTCAATTTTGCATATGGGTGTTTAATAATTTTTCGTTCTTTTCAGCTATGAGTTTATTTTCCTACTTTTCTTCAATAATGGGTTACTTGCTCTTTTCTGCCTTGAACCATAGGATAAATAAAAGAGACCGGCCAATAAAACAAAAAGGAAAGAAGGGAAAAACAATATAGACATATTTACAATGGTAGGATAAGCAAGCTTAATTAAACAATTTAAGGTGAATTTCATTGACCAGAATTCCCAGTGCTTCTTTTTCCATAGTTTCTAACTCATATGCATTATGTTCCTTGCATTGAGTTATTCGGAACGGGCCTTCCCAAAAGCTATCAAACTTTCCATGCTGACCTTGCTTCGTAGCCGTTTCATTAAACTTTAGGACTAGATCACCGCACTTTAGACCTTGGTCAAATGCTTTCTTGTCAAACCACCTTTTAATCACTTGTTGGTGATTAGTGATGGTTGTTAGGGAATTTTCCCTTTTTTCTTGTACTTCTAGCAACTCAGCTAACCGCACCTCCATTGCACCATTTTGTTCTACCTTGAGGGATTTTAGCAATTGCAGTGCCAGAATCTCCATGGAGATAGGAAGTAGCACCTCTTTTCTATATACTAGTTCATATGGCGAAGTCTTGAGGACCTACTTAGGAGTTATGTGATCTTCCCAGAGCATTGTTCAGAGGTTTTTATGCCACTCCTTTTGGTATTCATACCCAATTCTTTTGAGTCAGACCAAATTTTTGTTTGTAGACTCAGCTAATCCATTCCCCTATGGGTAGTAGTTTGATGATGTCTTAAGGAATATACCATGTGTAAGTGTGAATTGACTTACCTTAGAGCCCAAGAAATCTTTAGCATTGTCAGAGATGATAGTTTTGGTCAAGTTGAATCTCATCACCAGTTCCTCTAGGAAATATACTATCTCTGCCTCTATCACATTTTTCAGTGGCATGGCTTCAGTCCACCTAGTGAAGTAGTCAGTGGCCACCAAGATCCATTTATGTCTTGTGTTGGAGGCTGAGTTGATCATTCCAATGAATTCCAAACCCCATTGCACAAATGGATCATCAACCACTATCAGATTGAGGGGAATTACATAATTCTTTCTTCTTCCTGCGAAGAACTGGCATTCCTTGCAAGTTTTCACCAAGGAGTAGGAATCATTGAATAGCGTTGGCCAAAAGTATCATGCGTACATGATTTTTATGGTAGTTGTCTTTGCAAAAAAATGTCCGTCAGCTGAACTATTGTGGTAAGTGTCGAGGATTCTTTTTGCTTGCTTTGTGGTAACACACCGCAATAGAACACCATTAAAATTTATTTTGAATAGGATCCCTTCAATGAGCACATATATATTATTTTGCAATCAGTAGAATCTCCTCTTCTAAGAAGGAAGGCCTAGTGGATAATTTCTTGTGTGAATAAATCTTACTCTATCCACTACCCAACAACCTTTGGAATTCGGTTTGTTTGTTAGCACTAACTCCAGTTTCTCTTCTTCAGTGGCCATTTCTTCATCATTCACAAGATATTCGCACAGTCCTCTTCCTTGAATAGTCTTTGTAGGCTTGACCTTAATGTCATATTTGAGGATCTTGGTGATCCAATTGGCTCTTTTCTTGGTGATTTATCCTTCCATAATGTATTTGCACACGCTAAAATGCGTAACATAGATAATCACCTTATTGAAAGATATTAAGTGTTCGAACTTCTTGAGCCCCTTAACTATTGCAAATGGTTTCCTATCTAAAAAGTTATAGTTTTTTTCATATTCTTTTCGGGTCTAGGAGTGAAATTCTATCGGATGTTCTCCCTTTCCCTCATCATCTTTCTGAATCAAAACAATAGAAATGTTGGACTTGCTACTGAATACATACATTATGAAGTCCTTTGATAAGTCTAGATTAACTAGAATAGGAGCGGAGGAAATAACATCCTTGACTCTTTCAAAGTATTCTTTGGCTTCTTTTGTCCATTTAAATATTTGATCCTTTTTCAGCATCAGGGTGATTGGCCTATTTATTCTTGTAAAATCATAAATAAATTTGCTAACAAAATTTACCTTTCACAAGAAGGACTAGATGCCTTTCTTATTGACCAGAAGGAGAAGCTGTTTGATTGTTTTCACTTGCTCGAGATCAATTGAAATTCCTTCTTTGGACACTACATACCCTAATAGCTTGCCTTGCAATACTTTGAAGACATATTTTTTTGGGTTTAGGGATATCCCAAACTCCTGAAATTTCTTGAACACCATCTCAAGGTGATAAAAATGATCATCCTTGGACTTGGAGAACATCATCAAATCATCCAAATAGATTAGGATAATCTTGTTGATTAGTTCGCTAAAAGTGATATCCATTGCCCGCTGAAAAGTGGCTCCTACATTGGAGAGGTTGAATGACATCTTAGCGTATGCAAACATTCCCCACTTGGTAGTGAATGTTGTCTTATGTTGATCCTCCTCTTTGACCCAGATCTAATTGTAACAGGAGAAGTTATCTAATAAGGAAAACATCTCTGATCTTGCCACCATTTGCAGGATTGACTCCATCGAAGGTAGCGGGTGATGATCCTTCAAGGATGCTCTATTCAGGTCTCGAAAGTCCACACATAGACGAATATCGCCATTCTTCTTTCAGACTGAGACTAGATTGGATACCCATGTGTTGTTCTTGATTGAGAAAACAATCTGGGACTAGATTAGCTTTGTTAATTCTTGCACCATTAGCACTTCAATCTTAGGATTCACTGGTCTTTGTTTTTGATGGACCGGTTTTGCTCCTTCCACCAACTCTATTGTATGCTAGATGATTTCAAGATCATATCCCTAAGGTCATTGTATGACCAGGCCACCACTCCATATTTTTGATAAAACTTGATAATCCTTTCTTTATCACGATGTGAGACATCCTTCCCGACTTTGAGCTTTCTTCCATCTCCAACCTGGAGATCCGCATAGTCACCTTTGTGTGCTACGAACTTTTGTTTGTCATTTCTTGTATCATCACAATTGAAAAGATTCTTGAGAGTGACCAAACCCTTTAGAAGCTTGTTAGATTTTAGCTGAATGATTTGTCCCTTATAAACTTAAGAAACCTTTGGTTGGAGCTGATTGGTGAATTCTCCTGACTGCTGGATGAATGATGCAATGTGTTCATCATTGTCAAAACACTTGCCAACTTTGGTCATTATCTATAATGGCTAGTCAGACTATCACTCGTACAAAGTGCTTGTTGTGAAGGAGGTCGGAGGTAGGATCAAACTGGGATATAATTGATGCCATGTGGTCTATATTTGTATTCTATTCTCGAGGCACTATATGTATGTTGAAGGCTTCAAAACCCTCAATTAGGTCCCAAACTTGATATCTATAAGATTGCATGCAAACATTATTGGCCATGAAAATTCCTTGAACTTGATTGACGACTACCTCAAAATCTTTGAACACCATTAATTGCTTAATTCCCATCCATTCCACAAGGCTGATACCTTGCACAAGTCCTTCATATTCAGCTTCATTGTTCAAGCAAGCAAACTAGAAGTGAAAAGACCTTAGTGTCTTTTCATTATGTGGGGAATTTAAACATATCCCAACTCCTATGCCATTTTTGTATCTCACTCCGTCAAAGTGCAGCATCCATAACTCTGAGGCTTGACCGCTCTCTGGTTCTTTGATGACCTTCGGGAGCACTAGATTTTCAACGTAGAGGACATAGGTTCCCAACCCAGTGGCATGGTAGTTTCCAAAAGGATTAGTATCCATACATTCGCTCAATAGAACATCTTCTTGATCGATGTGATCTCTGGTTACCCTTTCATCATCCAATAGCTCAACACAATACATTTCTTGATTAGTGATAGAAGTATGACCAGCCTCAAAGTTGATCATGGCTTCATTGGCCACATGCTCCAAATGCAGAGTTTTAGATTCTATCTTCATTTTCACACCACGCTTGGTCTTGAGGATCATGTGTGACCAATCTAGGGACAAGTATCCGCCCACCTTTGAAGTAAATTCTCAAGATAGACAGAGGCCAAACATGGGGGGGGACATCTATGATCATAGTATTTTGTGATACCATGATACTAGGGTAGGAAAATAGAGTCAAGGGAAGATCCTTGATGAGACCGATAGTCTCGACTCTATTTCCATAAAACTGCATCACTCCCTTTTTTAAAGGTATATAACTGAGCCCTAAAGCATCAGCTATCTATTTTGGCATAACTGTGGTGCTAGCACCAGAGTCAATCATAGCATTGTGTAATAAATTCTCTCCCATGATAAGTGTTAAGAAGAATGGTTTGGGTTTTAGGTTATCTCTTACCTTAGTGGGGGATTTCACTGCACTATTTTGAGAACTTTGGCCAAAGGTGATTGGTCAATATCCTTTCCTTTGAGAAATTTCTCCTTTGATTCAATGATTGGATCATCCTAGAGTTCCTTTTGCAGTAATTTCTACTTTGGGATAGCTAATATATCCTGAAGAGACACATTAGCGAATGATTCCTTTAACTATTCCACCACATTGAAGGGTGGCAGATTAGGATATTTCTGCTCTTTTGCTCTTATTATAACAATTTACATTCGTGGAAAACATTGTGGAACCATTGCAGAGGTAATAGGAATTTGGTTGGGAGTACTTTTAGGTTGTGGACTGATTAGTTGTGGGACAACTGGTTTTCCCGTGAACCTTCTCTTCGAGCGGGTGTTGTAATCAAATTGTACTTGTGGTGTTTTAGATGCAGATGCATCATTGGAAAATACCACTTCTTCCTCTTCCATCCATGAGAAGAGTTCATGATATGGAGTGATGTTCACTTCTTTCTCTAGTGACATCCCTTGCATTTGTGTGGTGAGCACCGCATTGTCTATTTGTGAAGAATCATACACATAGCTTCTAGGATTTGACGTTGCACCTTGGTTGCGCTGCTCCACCACCTTTTGTTGTAGGTTGTCATGCAGACAGTTTCAATGTATGTGTGAATCACCACATGGGAAGCACCAGGGGTTGGTGTCATCCACTAAATTGTTCTACCCAATGGTCAACTCTCTGCTTGAGCTTAGGTTGGGGCTTTGCAATGGAGTGGGTACCGATACTATCTAATTCATCATTTGTGCTTCCGGATTTATGCGGGTGTCTCCCTAGAACTAGTTTTTTTGGTAAGAGGACCTCCCTCCTTGATAATTATGGTAGCTCAGCCTTAGAGGTACTACCTGGTTGTGCTTGATAACAGTTATCTCATTGGCCTATGTCACAACATTTCCTTGACATCACTCATATCCTCCTTGGGAGAACCAAATGTAGAAGCAACATTCTGCGGCACACTCAGATATGTGTACATGGATTGAGGAGGAGCCGATGCGCTGGTAGAAGGCATCTCCTGAGTGAGAACTGATCAATATTTCTAGAAATATGGGAATGATGGGTTGAGGTGGCAACTTTTCAGCGTCTATAAAATTGTTCTCCACCTTGACAGTAACACTATATGCACTCGGTAGTGTAGTTCCACTGAGAGACTGGATCATCATGGAAATTTCAGGGTTGATAGACTTTAAATAGAACATAAATTCTAGATCAGGTGGTGGGCAGATATCAACTTGAATTCTCTACGAGCTTGTATGGAATTGGCCATTATAGTCAACCATGGCTTCATGTGGGGCCTACTTTATAACTGATAGATGATAATATAGTGAAGATTGATCTCCTTCATTTGAGAATCTCTGGTAAAAAGGATCTTCGAGCTCATCCCAAGTATTGATAGTGTTTTCTTGCAATGTGTGGTACCAATCTAATGCCTTGCCTCGAAAAGAGGCTATGAGAAAACTTAGCACTATATTTTGGTTTGTAACATCATGTACCAGACATACATCTGCAACATCTTGCAGATGTTCGAAGGGTATTCTTGAGCCATCTCTAGTGAATTTAGGTATAGCTTTTAGAGTAGAAACTAGGATAGCGACCCAAACAGAAATTGCTATTGGTGCAACAAGAGGACTTTTGGCATCCCATGCCACATAATTTCTTTTAGCGGCAGGAAACATGGCTAGCAAAAAGGGTGGAGGAAGTGAAACGTTCACTAATTGGGTTGCGAGTTGTACTATCCCTAATGGTGGTACTAATAAAGCAAGATTATATGTTGTTTGGGACCTAGTAACAGACCGATGGCTCATACACCCTTCTGAAAATTAAATTCATTTAATCATAGTCCCACCGAGCATGCTAGGAGAAAGAAAAACTATTGATGCCAAAAATTAGCAAGGTAACAGCCCTTTGTGGGAAACTTAGTTTATGGGGGACTTATTGCACTAAACTGAGTGACCTCTAGATTTTTAAAGAAGTCAACTTCTTTTGTAATTAGGGTTTGGAATGGGAAAAGGAAGTAGATATAAAAATAAATGGCCTAACTAAGGCGATGTGTCAAAATTTAGATAAAAGACACGATAAACATATCTTTTGAATATGATCTAAGGGACCACTCAACAATTTACCATGTCCTAGAATAATAGGAATTAAATATTGCAGCATGAACAACTTATTCAATGACATAAAATAATTTTCACATCCATTTACTGAAGAGAAGATTCAAAAGGCATGATCTAAACTAGCAAAATTGCATTCAAATTATAGAAGTACAACAAATAAACCATTCAAACAATAATGGAACAGTATAAAGTTTATCAATAGCATAAGAACATGTAATTCTTAAAATAGTGGAACTTAGAACATGTAACATGTAATCTTTGAACCCCTCTTCAAAAGAAAAGAGAAGTATATATAGTTAGCATTCCCATTGCCTGATGAGCACCAACTGAAAAATTTTAGAATTTGAAGCAATTATGTTGCAGCAATGATTACCTCAGCCATTGCAACAAAAAAGGTTTGGGCCATAGCATTTGGTCACCTCCCATCCAGGTGCATCCCCTATGAATGATAACAGTGGTCCTATGCAAACAAGTGTCACCACTTAGTATAAGCGGTTAGAACACATGGCAACATCTTGCAGGTTGTGGTTCACTTCATCCTCCCTTTGTTGAAAGCTTGCACTATGGTAACATGTAGTAGCAAGGTTTATTGTAGACGTCGCTTGTGAGGTCCACCAAATCTTTATGTGAATGGGAGCTATGTGGAAGATGTGAAGGGACTGATGAGGAAGTGAAGGCAAGCAATTAAAATAACCCACGGTGAAGACATGTGGGAGAATAGCGGGGGCCGATAGAAGAGCAAGGAGAGAATTCCTTTAGTGAGAGCTGAGCAGACAAGTGGTAGAGGCCACGGTGATTATCAAAATGGGTTGATGATATTCATTGAAGGCATAGGCCAATACTTAACAAAAATAAAACCCAAAGGGAGCATGGTGAATTTTGTATTCACATATACCATGTTAGATTCTATAAGATTCAAAGCCATGATCTAATTCCAAACTTAGATTACATGCAAGTTCTATTTGATATATGATCAAATATCAAAAGAACGTAATGGAGAGATAATCTTGAGAAGAGAGAAATTGAGAGACAAAATTCAATAGAGTATAAGCACTACTCGAATTACTCTTTCTGACTAACAAAGAAGAGAGGTGAATGTTGTATATATAACACAAATATGGGCATATACATCCAAGGTGTAATAACTCCAACTACCCAAAGTAGGTAAGATTTTTACCTACTTATAAAATATCAAATTACATGGTTGCACCTACTCAAATAAAGATAAACAATTAGTTATGAGATGTGCTATATAAATCCAAAAGGGGGTGTGAGACCCAACTACTCAAGTGTAAGTGAGATCAACACATGGAACTAATGGATTATGTCGTGCATCTTCATAATAACCATTCCTAAATAACCTAAGAAAGATTAATGTGCAGAAAATATCCCCTAACATAATGAAATAAAAAAATACACTAACTTTAGCGTATCTATATTTTTTAGAGGGTTTCTTTATGGTCTACTCATCCACTTACATATGCATTAAATCATAATTAATTCTCTAAAAGGATTGAAATGTTGAAGATCTATTTCTTACCTATATGTCATTTTAATTCTATCTTATGCTCTTTCTTTTCATATGGCTGTGTTATCTTTTCTTACATATATTACATTGTTGGTAATTACATTGTTAGCTATTATATTGTTGATGGCTATTACTAGTAGTCAACCATTATAATAATACGGTATTGAACATTAACATGGTGTTAGAAGTTATCTTTTAACTTTATTTCTATGACAATGTTGACTTGGGCTATTACTCGTGAAACCACATGATCTAAAATCCACTAATGACCTTGATAATATACACCTTTGCCCACCTTTCCCATTGTAACAATACCCAATCCATCTATCCTTTGAGTTCATGGGATTCATCATTCCCCATATCAATAATCATCATTTCCATCTCACCAAACACTTTGGAAAAAGATAATACCGATGAATGTAAGTTGACTATTACTATTGGATCTTTGTTTATTTATTGTTGCCTTATATAGCCCCCCTTCAAGGTTTCCATAATCACTCATATCATGGTAGGTGTTTTTTTTTTACATTGGGGCATGTTCTTATTATATTTATGTGTCGTGTTTTCTTGGTTGTCTTATCATAGTGATGCAAGAGCATCCTTGGTTATAAAAGCAATCCTATATCAACCAAAAATAGTTCTTTTCTTGCATTGCATCTAGTAGCAATTTCAGTAGCTCATTCCATATTTTACCACATCATTATTTATTAGCTTATGGAGTAGTATATAACACCTATACATTGACATCTATCACATATCCAAATTTTGCATCATTTGCAGTTGTCTATTGAAAGTTACTGCTCTCAAAATTTTACTATGTTACCAGCCAGAGCATTTGGCGATGACCTAGTCCAAATTTATTGGTGTGCACCTATTCTATATCATGCAAAGCCTAATTGGAAATCATACAAGCATCTTGGGTTCATTTGGATCTATCTTGAAGATTCACAAGTTAATTCATTATGTGTGGAGCTAATTCTTCATATCTTGAGGCTGACATTCATATTTGATCATCCATCAGTTTATTGACCCTTGTGGCTGACATGGACCTATATTAGAGCTTGAGAAGAATATTTATAAGCATTTATAATCCTTATAGATCATTCATCAATCATAAGTTCTAAGTTAGATGTCTTAGGATCATTATAGTTTTGCATAGACCCTTTTGGGGCATGTAAAAAGGCCTTTTGGCCAATTGTATTATTGAGAGCCCTTGTGGTAGGGTGGTGAGCCCATGTAATTCACCCTTGTGGCCAATGATGCATGTAAGTATTCTATATTAATGAAGATTCATGTTTGCATATCAGCTTTTTGTGTTATTTCCACTATGTTGACTCATTGTTGCACGGTTTAGACTGTTCCTTCTGGAACCCCCCTACTGTGACTGCACCAAGTGGTATCAAAGCAATATTTTGATTCTTGAAGGCATTCCTTGAGGTGAATAAATCGCTGACCTAAGATAGACTGCATTTTTTTTCAACCAATCATCAATTTTGAGGCAGTTGAAACCCTTATTACTAGATCACCAAATTGAGGTAGTTCTATCAATTCGAGGGAAGATATACCACCAAGGAGAGTGCTTGCCATGGTGAATGTTGCTGGAAGAATGGATGAAATGTTAGAGATGATGTGCAAGATGTGAGATAGGTTAGATGTTGTTGAAGAAGATAGAAGGAGAGGCCTAAACCCTAGGAAGAATGATGAAAGTGATGATGAAGAAGAAAATGCAAATCAAATTGCAAAAACCCTAGGTGAAGAAGAAGAAGAATCTGATCAAGTAAATATGTTGAAAATGATTTAAAAGATTGGAAAGTGACCTAAAGTCAAAATTCAAAATTACGTGAGAAATTTGAATCTTGAAGAATTGATTAATTGGATAAATGAGATGGAAGAATAATTCAAATATGAAGAAATTGGAGATTCGAAAAGCATCAAATTTGCAAAAATAAAGAGGACGTGCTACATTATGGTGGAAAGAAGTTCAATTAGATTGAACTAGAAGAGGCAAAGAAAGAATCATCAACTGGGACAAAATGGTGACAAAATTGAAGAATAAATTCATACCAGTAGAATATGAACTTGAATTGTTGAAGGGATTGTAGAACCTGAGGCAAAAAGAAAGATCTTTGAAGGGGCACATTGAAGAGTTCTACAAGATGATCATTAGAATTGGTCATAGTGAAGCGATCAAAGAAAAGGTTGTCAGATATATCAATGGAATGAGATCAAACATCCAAGAAGAATTGAGTTTGGTAAAGATGACATATGTTGAAGAGGCATATCAATTTGCATTGAAGGTAGAAGAGAAGCTGAGCAAGAAGTTTGAACAAAGGAAAATAATTGCAAGAGGAAGATTTCAAAAGAGTGGAACCCAATCCAGAGAAAGGAGACCATATGTGGAATAGAACAAAGATATGAAACCCTACCAAAGAGAAGAAAAGGATGCTAAATCATATCACATAGGAAGAGATGGAAATTTCTACCACAATAACAAAAGAGGTCATAATTCTTACTGTAATGATGGATACTAGAGGGATGAAGGAAGATCTAAAAAAATACCATTCAAATGAACCTATTTCAAGTGTGGAGGTGAAGGAAATACATCATTTGAGTGTCCTCAAGGAAGCACTGGAAAGAAACCTAAACATACTAGAAGAACATCTTATTTGGAGGAAGAACATGTTGGATCCCCTAATTCCATTGGGAAATTGAAGAATAGTGAATCGTTGGTGATGAGAAGAGCATCGATGCATGAAGAAGTTACTAAAAAACCATCACAAAGGAAGAATCTATTCAAAACCAGATGTAAGTATGAAGGAAAGGTATGTAAATTAATCATTGATAGTGGTAGCACTGATAATCTAGTTTTAGAGGAGATAGTAAACAAGTTGAACTTAAAGAGATTGAAACATCCAAACCCCTAAAGGATAGCATGGATTCAAGATGAACATAGGATATTGGTGAATGAACAATATTTGGTGAAATTTCATATTGGATCATATAGGGATGAAGAATTATGTGATGTTATGCCTATGGATGCATGTCATTTACTGTTAGGAAGACCATGTCAATATTATAAGAAAGCAATCCATGATGGAAGAAGGAATACTTATAGTGTGACATCAAATGGAAAGAGAATCAAGTTGATACCTTTGGAGGAAGAGGAGAAGACCAAATTTTGTGGCATTTCCAGACCATGTTTGGTAGATGGAAGGAAATTTTTGGATGGATTGAGGCATGAAAACATGTTTTTTGCATTAATTCCAAAGAAGGGTGGTAAACAAGAGTTGGAGAACCCTACCGTAGAGAGTGAAGAAGTTGCATAATTGTTGGCAGAATATGAAGACATCATGCCAAAGAATGTGCTAGAGGGATTTTTTTCAATCTGGAGTATCAATCATCACATAGATCTCATATCAGGAGTAAGTTTGTTGAAAAAAGCACCACATAGAATGACACTGGAAGAGAATGCAAAATTGAACTGACAAATAAAAGATTTGTTGAGGAAAGGATTTATTAGAGAAATTTTGAGCCCATGTGTGGTACCTATTGTACTTGCACAAAAGAAAGATGGAGAATGGAGAATGTGTACAGTTTGAAGAGCAATCAATAAGATCACTATCAAGTATAGATTTCCATGGCCAAAGATGGATGACATTATGGATTGTTTGAGTGGAGCAAAATATTTTACAAAGATTGATCTCAAGAGTGGATATCATCAGATCAAAATCAGAGAAGAAGATGAATGGAAGACTGCATTTAAGAAAAATGAGGGATTGTATGAGTGGTTAGTGATGCCTTTTAGATTGACCAATGCATCGAGCACTTTCATGAGATTGATGGATGAAGTATTGAAAAAATTCTTGGGTAAGTTTGTCATTGTTTACTTGGATGATATTCTAATTTTTAGTAAGACTAGAGAAGAACATTTATGGCACATCCAACAAGTATTACAAAGGCTGAGAGAAGAGAATGTGTTGATTAAGGTTAATAAATGTAGTTTCATGAATACAGAGTTGGTATACCTTGGATTTGTTATTTTTGTTGAAGGATGTCACGTCCCCTTCTAGTTGACATCTCTCAGAGCATATGATTAGCCTATTATGTGACCCTCGTAGGCTGATAGGATGGATAGAGGGTGTTGATGGAGCTTGGATTGGCTTCAGTTGTCAGATTGTTATCAGTTGGCTTTTGTTCGGGCTTGTTCGGACACCATTTGCTCGAATTGCTATTTTTAGCAGTTTTTGGCACTCAGCGGTGCACCCCTGCTATTTTTAGCAGTATGGTTTGGTCACGTGCAGAATCACTTCCTTATTCGTCAGCTTCAGACGGTTCATGCATCGGGAATATATTGAGAGAGATTAATATTTAATTGATTTAATTAAATATTAATTATTGGAGCTTATAATATAAAGTTATAATATTTAAAATATTATAACTTAAATGATTTTGCTGAAGGGGTCGCCCATCATGGAAGGGGGCCATTTTAATTATATTTTATAATTAAAATGTGATTTAAAACTATTGAAAAATTAAATGAAGAAGTTCAAATTTATTTTAATGATCCCTAATTGAGGAAAATTGCACTTTTGAAGAATATATGGGTTTTCATTGGAATTTGAGCAAGTCTTCTTCTAGAGAATGAGGCATAGGGTTTTTGTTGTCTATAGACATTGGAGAACGAGCCATCTTCAGTGTTGTGATTCAGAGGTTGTGAGATACCAGCTGATCTATTGCATTTCAGAGAGATTTCTTCACTTAGGAGAGATCACAGAACATTCACAGTTGATTCATCTTCAGGGTTTTTCAATGTGCAACACATCCATTAGGGATTCTTCAGTAGAGGTGCCTATTTCATTTAGATCTGGAGATTTGATAGAGGGTCATACTTTATTTAATAGCTTGCTGTTGTGTTCAGGCCGTACCACATTTATTACAGGCTGTACCATCTGTGAAAGGGCTGTACTTTTTATCCAAAGCAAATCGCCTTCATTCTTGGTAGTCAGACTTCATAACTAGGGGCGCATATATCACTGGTAGTTGATTCTTCCTCTTGGTGCAAGGGAAAGTGCTCATTCATCTCAGCCGTACTATTTCATGAGCATCATTTATTGCTGCAAATACCAAGTTTTTTCATTAAAATAATGTTGCTTTTTGATTGCATGTTATTGGATCTCCTTTGTAATAAATCCAGAAGATAAATGAATAGTTTGGCAACAATATTTTCGATAGATTCTATCACTTTCAGAATTGTATGATTTTATTTGCATTTATATTGAATTCTTGCAAAAATTCGCATTATATTATTTATGCTCAAAAATCACAAAAAAACCAAAAACCTTCAAAAATAATAAAAATAGTCAGATTTCAGAGATAGCGGAAACAAGGGTTTCTACAGTGGTATCAGGGCTAAATCCTGCCATCCTGAGGGTTTAGCAATCTTATGCAGCCACAAGAGTTTGGGTCACATAGGTATTATACTCGCAGGAGAGCCTTGATTGACAGGCAATAGGGTTCGATCCGGCAGCCGGGAAACATGGCTGACAAGACAGATATTCCTAGAATAGAGATTCCTCATAACCCTAGAGATCAAGATGATGCAGAGGTGTT